>VYZW01052072.1:19258-32065 GCA_013401315.1 Balaeniceps rex
TGCTCTGTTTAAAAAGATACGTTGCCCTCTTTCCCCAAAGCTTTAAAAATTACAATGCAGAACATCAGAGTACCAAAGCTATGTATGTATTCCAGTGATGAGCAACAATCAGCACATATATAGTGTATTAATCAAGGAGCAGGAAAAGAAACTGGTGACTGAGGAAAGACAGATTTTTTTAAAGAAAAAATTATTATAGGATTCTACATGTTCACTTACAAGAGAGAGGGTCCTCTTCCAAGTTTAACAAGCCACGTGGAGAAAAATATGTATCTGTCATGAAAAAAAGAGTCATGATGATCATCAAGAAATGTGAGACAGACAGACTTGCCTACGAATCTTTCCCAAAACAGCTGTTCCAACCATTCTCTGTGGCATGGAGCTCATTATCTCTAGTTTTCTTCTGTTCTTTTTAGGCTTTCATACTTCTTCTATCACTATGACAACTCTAATCATTCTCTCACTTTTTTCCCTCCAATTCAACTGAGGCAACCATCAATGTAAAACAAAATAAGCTAATAGGCTACTAAAGTGAATTGAAATGAAATGAACTCTGATATTCTTCAGAGAACATTATTCAAACTTACCACCCTTACTTGTGCTAATGTACCTGATGACTTTTGATTTTTTGGACTAATGCCTGAATAAATTCCATATATAGATTTTTGGCTGCTTTTTTTCCCCTTTCCTCAGTTTCAAATATTACAGATTTCCTTCCAAAAATCATTAAAGAAGCAAAATTTCCTCTCTGTTTTGCAGAAGATAAATAGACCATAATCAAAACAACTGAAGTTTGATAACAGTTGGGTTCTGGGATTCAGTTCCTTGAGGAATTGGGAAACTGGGGCAGGAACAATCTTCCTTGGGAATCGCTCAGAAGGAGGCATGATCAAATTCAAATAGTAATCCAAACTGTGTATCTGTCCTTAGACAACTCATAAGCATGTAACAAGATTTTCAACTTTTATATTACAGAATATAAATTCTTTGACAGTTTGGACAATTTCTAGTAATGCAAAGCTTTGTATGCAAGTTACATACACTGTGAGCTACATGAATTAACTTATCAACTGTCCATAAAGGGATATTTTTCCAATTCTGTGGGACATGAGGTGTGTTAAACTATTGAGACACAAGCAAACACATAGAGATACACATTTAAAATCTGAAAAACTGAAAAGATCTAAAAAATTTTCCTTCCCTTCTTAATTGGACTTCAAAATTCCAGCACAAGATGGTCACGGGCATCACTAATTATGAAGCTTTCCCCCATTAGGCGTAAATATTCTCAGATATAGCAGGAAATCAGAATGCATTAGCTACAAGCATGACAGCTCTAGTATCTCATTCTCAAAGTGTGTCCTCAGAGAACAGCAGCCCCTCTTGACAGAGAAGTATGTCACATAAACCTTATGCTAATTTGGCCAAGCTATAACCATGTTCCTTCAGACCTCCCAGAAGCAGCACCTGAAGGCAGAGGAATGTGGGCATGGGGAAGGCTGTTTTCCCATCCACGCCACAGAGGTGCCACCTCCTGGGAGAAGCATAGCATATCTGCAGCTGCTGGCCTCCCACCAGCACACCTCTACCCTTTCTAAGCACAGCTAGAAGGAAGATGATTTTACGTGACACAGAGCATAACAAAAGGACAAGTTTGTTTCTGCTGCTGTATCCACTCTCATGGCTGGTTTCCACTCCTGCAGTGGACAAGCCCATCATTACATGGACTGAAGCTGCTGTTACTTCCATAGACTACACTTCAGTGCGACTTTACAGGAGAGCTTGAGGATTTTGATAGGGAAGGACTCACACCTTTCCGAACAGGGGAATGACAAAACAGGGGAGCTCCCTCCCCATTCCCAACAAGCGTTGCATTATAGCTCATCATGGCCCCAGCCCTTACCCACCTCCCACAACAAGCAGGACCCCAGTTTAATTCCAGCTATGAAGGCCCTCAGTTCCCTACCCCAATCCCAATGCTAACCTGAAGCAGATGGCTGTGAATTTCTTTCCACCTCCCAACTCCAAATATACATTTAACTATAGCTCCCTTCTGAGTCCAATGCTTATCACAGCTTTCCTGTCTGAGCAGGAAAAAAAATCAGAAGCTCAAGGAAGCTTCCTTCCCTGAGTTTCTTTTGCTCCTTTTCTAAATCTGTGAAATCACAGAATAACACTCCTGTACCTACTGCCTTTCACTCCATGCCTGCCTGAGAGAAGAGTGCAGACACTGAGGTGCAATACTGTTTGATTTTTTGTTATATACCTTAGTAAGAATTTATTGTATTTCTGGAAGCTGGTTTTATTTTTGAATTCTGACTTGCAGCACAGTCTCTTAGGCCTGTTGTTTTAACAGACTCCACACCCTCTTAAAGGAGAGGAGAGGTGCGTTTGGTGATTGTCAGCAGACCGCACCTCTCAATGCCACCGGCACATTCTGCCACAAAGGGCTCCCTGTAATCCTCCCACAAACTGACACAAACCGTTGCCCCTTGTCACTTGTGTGAAATTAAACAGCCAGTAGTTTATATGAATTTCTAAGCAATGCCTCCATGTTTTCAAGCAACCAAAGCATGTTACATGGCTATTCTGAATGTGCTCACTGGGCAGCTGGACTGTCTCTTTATCGCTGGAGGAAATCACAACAGCTTCCATCAGCAAGATCAACAAAAGACAGCCCTGCGTGGCTTATATTCAGGGAAGATGAGACAGTTCCACTCAGTGCAACCAAAACACCTTAGCAGCAGATGGACTTCCCATTTATGAAACTAAATATAATTCAGAAGGGTCCAAGTGCCACTAGAGAGGTACTTTCTCTTGTGAATGAACTTACTTCAAGTTCACAGCACCAAATCTGTTTTACAAATGCATGCATCATTTTTTCCATAAATCCTTCCACGATTGAAGAATTAGTGAGAAGTGATTTCGAGACTTTGTAAGCCTCCATGACTGCCAAGAGCACTATGGATCTCATAACTTTATACTACTGCAAACAGGCATGTAATTGTCCAAGCTGAGACTACCTTCTCTAAAAGGAAAAGACATGTAGTCCCTGAATACTCTATATTTAAACTATGTGTCATGGCCAAACACATTGCCAGTGCAGATAAGAGTTGTAACATCCAGGTATGGATACAGAGAGTATGGTGGCATTTCAATGAAACAGGCAGACAACAGCAAGTATTAGCAGTAAGAAGTAAATATTTTTACAATATAAGCGCTATGCTAATCCCAAAGTTTTATAAAATGTTCTTGAGCTTTTCAGGTTGAAGAGGGGCATGTGCATATCAGAAAATAGAAGTCATTCTTTCAAAGATTAACCTTGTTAACAGAGAATATTTCTATGTGCAGAAGACACAAAAATATGAGGCTAGATATTTAAACCTTGGTGAAAACACTACTGACATTTAAGAGGAACCCTGTTATGTCAGAATCCCTTTGTTTCACTTTTATCAGGCATCAGCTGTGGAGAGAGGAGCAAAATACTAACTGATGACTCAGTGATGCAGGTGAGACACATCAGGTACCGATTTCTTATAAATATGAAGTGAAAGAGTCTTCTTGAAAGGGAATAGTGGTATGTTGTGGTTTAGGGTATGCTAAGATGTTTTCTAGAAATTATGTTGAGGAGGAGATACAAGAAAAGCGATACATAAATTGTTAATGAGGTGTTATAGTATATGTGTTGGGTTTAGAAGATTTTCTCAGCTTGAAGTTTCTGTTTAGAGCTAGATGGGTATTTGATAAGTTGTTCCCTTAAAAGCTTTAAGATTTGAAATGTTGATGAGGTTTTGCTAGCCACTTCATATGTAGTTAGTGCCTAATTTTGTCATCAGTTGAGATGGAGAGCATTCATTGTCTCAGAAGATTAAAGTTTAGAAACATCTCTTTGGGAGACTGGTAAGTATTGAGAGTCTGTGGGTTGTAGACTTTTTTTCTTTAAAGCATAAAGGAATGCATTAATTCCCTCAGGTCTTTTATTTTTGATTCAATAATACTTGTGTTACAGAAATAAGATTATGAAACCTCCCTAAAATATAAACTTGTAGTGTGTATGCCCAAATAGCTTCCACCAGCTCTAAATGAGAGGTCCCAATGCCCTGAATAAAAGGAAGCAAAGCCAATGCTCTACTATTAGCTTAAGAAACAATAGCCTCTTAACTTTGTAAACTTCTCAGTAGTGCGCTATATGTAATGCAGGGTGCTACTTCATTTCAAATTTGATCAAGACTAGAACAGTATTTTTATTGATGACTCAGCACCTCTAGTTTCTAATTCATAGAATGCTTTGGGTTGGAAGGGACCTTTAGAGGTCATCTAGTCCAACCCCCCTGCAGTGAGCAGGGAAATCATCAACTAGATCAGGTTGCTCAGAGCCCCGTCCAACCTGACCTTGAATGTTTCCAAGGATGGGGCCTCCACTACCTCTCTGGGCAAGCTGTAATTGTGTTGCTTTGTGTTTTAGTTTAGATATCCTCTAGCGCCTCAAACTCTAAACTTGTTCGTACGTAGCAATGGAGAAAGAAAGAAATCAAACTACCTTCAAAAATCCACATATAACTGATCTATGTGATAAGTTACTGGGCTTCTGTTAAGAAAAAAAAGAGGGTGTTTTTGGTTTCTACTGTCTAGCTTGTAACCACCTAACCATTCATATACTCTGACTGTTTATACATAAGTTTAAATGACAGTTAAACCAAACTGCCCTGCCCAAATTCCTTAATTCAATTTAGTCTCTCATGTCCTTTTTGCAATCTTCTCTTATTGCCACTAAATGTGTGCCCCCTGCCTTTGGGTGAGGGGGGGCAGGAACAAGCATTTCTAGACTTGAATCCTGCTATTGAATGAACTACTGTTTCCCTTTTCTTGTTTTCTTTTCAAAGGAGGCCTCACTTGCTTACTTTCCCCACATTTTGGGGTCTAAATTTCTTGGATGCTGCTGTTGACACATCTAAAATACACACTGATTGCCAAGGAGAGGGTCTATCCCTGTTTAGCACAGCTGTTACCAACTGTTCTATGTTCAGCAATAGCATTAGCAGCACTAGTTCCTCTCATTCAGCAATCCAGCTTAAATTCAGTCTATACTGCATGCGTTCCTGTTACTGGATCATTCTTTTCCTGCTGTATGCTCCCTTCCGTTTTTTTTTTTTCCTGTACTGAAAGAATCTTACTGGAATGTAATGTGCCAGGCTGTGGGTAGATTGTACGAGATATTAGCCAGTACGTGTTCCTGCTGTCTTTGCTGTGGGTAGCAGTGATGATGTGAGATGTTAGTTGAGGGATGAAGAGAAACAAGACTTGGACAGAGCAGTTATTTGATTTTGTAGTCATATTGCTTCCAGTATGCAAGAGGAAAAGCTAAACAGTAACACTTCCTGAAGCTATTTCACAGTTGGAGTAAATAAGACTAACATCAGACTAGATGTGAATCCTACCTCATGCATTTGCCCCACAATCCTTCAAAAGAGATGGTCTCAATGCATCCTGTAGATGTGGGTTTTCCTAATAGCTTCTCTGTGACTCACTCTGCTCATTCTGCAAAGTCAAACTAAAAATTTATTTTGTTACTTCATATTTTACCACAGAGTGTTGCAGATTATTCTGGGATGATCACTAAACCAGTAACCGTCTCTTTGCATGTTGGCCCTCACGGAAAATAAACCACAGTCAGTCTGCTCAGTAATAAATGAGCTTTTTTTCTCAATTCCTTGGGGTTTGCATGAAATGTGCCTCCAAGATGTTTAGTAAATTGTGATTTCTACTGGGATCAATCCAAATGTACTGATTAAAAGATGGCCTAAATACAGACCCACAAAATGCTGCAAATACACTTAGGCAAAGGCAACTAGCAGGACTTTGGGCTGGGCTAAATAAAGCCTCTGCAGATAATGTATCACTATCACCTCTCAGTTCAAGTTCATACAGATCTGTGGGCTGGGGTGTAATTCTTATGACTTACATTGCTCTTCCCTATGTGTGCAAAAGGACCTTAGAGATTTACTGTGGCCTGTGAGCTGTTTTAATCCACATCACCTCAGGGATACACTGCAACACGCATGCAGTTGCTGTTGCCATGCTAGAACTCCTCGCCAATCTTTCAGGGTTTCCTCAGTTCCTTCTCTTTCAATGTACCCAATTTATGTCCCTGTACCACAGCTGGCATTTAATGCTCTCAGGGGTCTGGCCTGGGGATCTCTACGCTGCCACCGGGCCCGCAGACACACGTCCTGCCAGCTGCCTCAGGCTCAGGCCGCAGGACGGGGTAAGGACCAGGGCGGCCGGGGCTGCCAGGTCCCGGCAGGCCGCGCTAGGACCCCCTCCGTGGGCTGCGAGGGGCCGGCCACGGCTGCGCTGTAGCCACCACCGATATGGCGGCCCCTGGGCGACGCATTGAAGATGGCGGACGCAACGCCACACTCAAGATGTCGGCAGTAAAGTCCCGCCCCTCGCTGTCCCCAAGATGGCGGCAGGGCGGGGCATCCCGGCTCCCGCCCCCGGCTGGCGCCGGAAGTGGGACCGGAAGCGCGGCGGCGCTGGCGGAAGAGGACGCGGAGGAAGCGGCTGCCGGGGTTAACACCTCCCCCCTCGCGGCCACAATAACAGGGCGGCGCTGAGGGGCAGGTAAGGAGCCACGGACCAGCGGCCGGGGCTGAGCTGGCTAGGGTACGGTGGGGCTCGCTGAGCCGGAGGCTGCTGCCCCCCGTCCTCTCGCGGCGGGTGGGCCTGGTGCGGCGGAGCGATGCCGCTGTCCGCCTTCGCCGGCCGGGGCTGTCGTTTGCCTTAGCTTGGCCCGGCCTGGGGCTGGTGAGGGCCATACCTCGGTGTGACAGGCCAGGCCCTGAAGAAGACTGCTCTCCTTCCTGCTGCTGCCGGGGAGAGGGGAAAGCCCTGAGACGCCGCGTTAGGGGCGGCCGCTCCCCGCCCCCCCCCCCCCCCCCCCGTNGGCTGGCTGCAGGGAAGAGGGCTGTTGAGAAACCTGCTTTTATATCGCTTATCCAAGCAAAAATAAACTTGTTCTTCCCCCCACCCCTTCTCCCCACAAGGAAACACCCCTCTTAAATTAGCACTTGCCAGACCGTCTCTAGCTGTTCTCTCCGCATTTTTCTCTAAAAAGATCGTTTCTGCCGGGCGGCGCGGGTCTCCCCGTGTTTTTTTAAGCTTTTTAAGTTCAGTGTCGTAGTTACGAATCGAGAAGATAACACATCAAGCTGTTGTTTCATACAAAGACTCTCGTGAATTAATTGAGTTGGGGAGAGCAAAACTCTGTTTTATCAGCTTTATTAAATATCTGAAGAGGTTTGGTTGGTGGGTTTTGGGGGTTTTTTTTTGCAAATGGGGTCAGCTTCCTAATGTAGAATGAAGTGTTAAAGCTGCACACTTTAGCTCAAAATAGCATCAAGAGGAGAACGTATTTTGCAGAAACTGCTGCCTCATAAGAGACTAGGTCATTGTTTTTCCCTTTTATTTAATGGCAGAAGCTAAACTAAAATACAGCCCGAACTCAAAGGGCAGGTTCTGCTCATTGCATTTAAATTTTACAGGATTCTTTCAGACTTTTTCCCAATATGCTGGTCTGTTTGTTAATATCTTTTTTACTCTTACCTTGTATCACAGTCGTCTTAATGGTGTCCTTTAAATACTGCTGTATTGTACTCCATCATGTGTCAGCAGCAATCTAGAATTGTTTATGTTGTATCCTGCCCTCTGTTCAAATTGAGTCATCAGGTGACATTCACTGGGAATCCATGTAATATTTGTTTTCATCAGAATCCAATTTCATAAGTAGTTTGAAGTCAATTTTGGACTTCATGAAGTTGAACAACATTACAGTGCAGTATTACGAACCTACTAAACCTTTCCAGTGTGCACCAAAAAGAAGGGTAGTACATGTACAGGCAGCAAACTCAGTGTCTTTAGCTTTGGCTGGAGAAGTCCCAGCCAGTCCAAAGGAGTAGAGATACATTTCATGCTATTCACGGGCAGAGGGTGCTAATTTAATTATTTTAATATCACCATTTTAAATAAAATTAATTATGACAACAGACAGTTGTTAATTTAAAGTGCATATGAAAATGTGTGAAAGCACATGTCTTTCAATAATTAGATCACAGTGAAGCTATCAATATTTCAGATTCTGTGCCAGCATGTAAATCATTTGTGTTGGAGGAGGCAGAATTTTTCTTTTTCATTTCCATGAGGTACTTTGTTTTTCTTCTCAGTTGCCACTTCCACATAATGTGAAGCAAACACTGTTGTATATTTACATCACAGTGAATGCCGTAACAGACGCATCTCTGATAAGTTTTCCAAAATCCGTCTTTTTTTACAGTTGTTTCTCCTCATCCACTGAATTTTGGTATTCAACCTGTTAAGCAGGTTTACTGAGTTAATGATGCTTTACCCTACTTACCAGAAAGCATTCCTCAGCTAAATAGCAGTAGTGAAGACATTTCTCATGCCGTTCATCTGCATGAGGTGTTAACTCAGTTATTCTAATGTTAACATTAAGTTCGTATTTATTTTAATTACTTATTTGTTACTTCTTGTAATAATTTTGTATGTTTTTAAGTGAAACCTGCATTATTGTTATTTCAGTCCTGTGCCTGTACGCGTGCCGCAGGAACAATGTAGATATGAAAACATTAATTCAGTAAAGGGAAGAGGAGAAGATATCCTGCACATTGGTGCTGGGGCAAGGTCTTTCAGTTTTTCTGGGGCTTTGATCTTTAACTAAGCAACCTGAATATTGTATTTGGTATTCTAACCTCTAAGAAGAGCTAGCTTGAGGACATACTGAGGACCATTTTTTGGGAATGATCAGTAGGAGCCCATTTTTTCTAAAAGACAAAATTATTTCTTTTTCTGCTAGACAGAGGCTTTGGGCTTTGTGTTTCACTGGAACATGTCTAGTGTTTGCTTGGTAACCTCTGTAGTCTCTGCACAGCTTTCCTGTGATTTGTCTTGGTCAACTAGTGTGTGGATGGTATCTCTGAAGACATTTTATTCACGCAAAAGAAGTGATCTCTTACTAAACCTGTGGTGGTGTTTCTCTTTGTCAGTTTCCCTTAGCTCAAAGGGACTTTCTAGTTCATCTAATAATCATCAGGGTATGTCTGAGACCTCGTGTACGAGGCAAACTATAACTCGTTGGAAGAATTTTTCTGTTTCTTAGTTAACTCAATTCAGCTGTGTTAGAGCTTGTCTTTATTGGCAGATTTTGCTGGTTTTTTCGGTGAATGAAGCATAACTGGTGTGTCCTCCTCTACTCTGTTGGTTTTCTCTTTCAGTTGCACTGAGTTTGCATAACATTGTGAACATTTCCTTTAATCAGAAATCGTTGCAAATATGGGTCCCCGGCGGAAAAATGTGAAACCATGCTCAGTGAACAGGGAAGGCTCTGAGTCTACTAAAGCTGATGAGCCAAAAGATTACATGAACCAACTCTCTCATGAAGTGCTTTGCCACATCTTTAGGTGAGCAGCCTGTCAAAAGTCAATTTATTGTTTATTATTATATTGTTTTCTATTTTTTCCCAATCTTACCTGCATTGATGCTTGTGTCGCATAGTATTCAGAAAGTGTAGATGTACCACGAGTGAACTGGTGGATAAAAACTGGATAAAAAGGGGTGAGAAATGTTTTTTCAGTCCCAGAATTTATTTGGATACTTTGGAAATTAATTTTTGTGAACGTCATGAATCGTAGAAGGAAGAAGAAATAAATAAGTGATTAAATTCTGTTCACCAGTGTGTGGTAACAAGCATTTAAATATTGATTTCAGTGCAGAAATGTATCTCAGGTATCACATAGTTGAGGTGATTGTTTTGAAATTGTTGCATCTGCTTCGCAGTGTGTGGAGGGGAACCTGGATGAGTGTATAATCTTCCCTACAGCACAGTCCTTCTCCAAGATGTTCACTCATGCCTATCATATTCAAAACATAATGTCTTACTGACAAGTTTTTTAAAAACAGTAGCTCTCCGAAATGTTTGCAAATTGAGCATGCTAGTATGTACTTGAAAATGAAAGTACCTTTAATTAAACCGCATAGAAACTATTGTGGCAAATGGTTTGGTCAGCAGTATTTATTAGAGAACTAAAGCATCTCTCTATTTTAATAGTATATTTATACCTCAGATATCCTACATTCGATGTCAAAAATTGGTGAGTCATTCTGCTTAGCAAAATTTCACACTGTATTAGAGTATGGTCTGAAAATTCTGGTTGAATTAATGTTATTAGGTGTTAGAAATATATGAATTTGTGTAGTCATGCTTGGGAAGTTCTTCAGTTTGGAAAAAGTCAAAAAGGATCCACTTTTGATAAATCATAGGGGTGTTTTTTCCTCTCCCAAAGGTACCTTCCCTTGCAGGATATCATGTGCATGGAATGCCTGTCCAGGAAGCTGAAGGAAGCAGTCACCCTTTATCTGCGAGTGGTGAAGGTTGTGGATCTATGTGCAGGCCGTTGGTGGGAATACATGCCCACTGGTGAGTAATGCACTCACTCAAGATATGGCATTAAAGTGGTGTTGAGCAAAACTGTCTGTGCTATCCTGGTATTTATAATGACATATGCAGGGTAAATTTTCAAAAGCAGTAAAAGGAGTTAGATGTTTAATTCCTTTTGCCTTTTGTGAGATTTGGGTGGCTTCTTTGAGTACGTGGTTTGGAAAATTTATCTCTGTGTGTGTGTATTGGATATAACTGTAGCAGAAACGGGGATTCTCTGTAGCAATCTGTAAATACAATCTGTGTTTGTCTGATTATTGTAAGGGAGTTAATCCAAGGGTTAATCCAAGAAGAGGCTGTTTGCATGCAGGCAGGAAAAAATACAATGGAATGAGAGAGCAACTCATCTGCCAACACTTAACAATGTAAGAATAAGTAAGTTTTGATGACACACCTCAAGCCATCTTCAGATCACTAGATAAATTTGGCAACCTAGGTCAACCCTGTGAGTATTAGGATTTCTGTTGGATTTAGATTACGCTGCTGGGATTTGTTGGGGGAGAGAGCTAAACTGAGTGAATCCTAAAAGTTAGAGGATCTGCAAAGTCAGATTTATTAGGGCTGGTATCAGGTAGATGGTTAGACCTAACCTAAGATAGATGTAAATACAGGTAACTTACTAGTTTAAAATCCTTTTGTCTGTGTCTTATGTAAGAATAAAATAATCCTTTGCTTTAAGAAACTGTCTTATTTCTTGGAGAATTGTGAGCTGTGGTGAATAGTGATGAACTGCATATAACTGATCCAGCTGGGCATTTTTGAGCCATAAATGGAGTTCCAGGAAAGGTAGAGACACAAAGCCTGACAGTCTGCAGAGGTGCTTCATCTGAGAAGGGAGAAAGTATAGTTAACCCTGTAGCCATGCAACTCCACTGAAGGAAACCTATAGCAAGCCTATAAAATTCAAGGCAGAAGAGTATGTAGGTCATGATTTCTAGAATCTGGAAGTAGAAGACAAGCTATTGCTTCACTGAGTACCTCTTTCAGCATTGTAGAATTTATACTACCATATCAAGAGAACAGTGTATTTGGCTTTCCCTTTACAGCTAGGTGTCTCCTGTCACACAAATACCAAATCTGTTGTTGTCATCTTAGGTTTCACTGATTCCAGTTTCCTAACGCTGCTGAGGAAGATGCCAGACATTGAACAACTTTATGGTCTTCATCCCAGGTATCTTGAAAGACGCAGAGTCCGTGGTCATGAAGCTTTCAGCATTCCTGGAGTTTTAGAGGCTTTGCAGGCCTGTCCAAATCTGCTGGTGAGTGGTTAGACTCGAGAGAGAACCTCCTTCAGCAGCTGAGATGATGCATGTTAACAGAGCAGAAGAAATGCAGCAGGGACTCATTGCATACAGGGCTTCATGTTCAGACCTGGACTTTGTATTTGGATCTGGCTGTACAGAGTAACAGTTAATTGTGACCATATTTGCAAATGAGTACTATTTTTAGTTGCACCAGTGGGAACCACAGGTGCTCTTAAGTCCAGGAATGAATTAAAACTCTGATGCCTCTGCTTTCAAAAAGACAAGTCTTGCTACAAATTTCAAGTGAAATAACACATTGCATTACGTATAGTGTGTTATTGAGAAGTTAAGAGGATATTGTTGCTTGAACCGGGGTTAGAGCATTTGCTTTGCTTCCTTTTATCCAGGGTGTTGAGACCTCTCATTTAGAGCTGGTGGAAGCTATTTGGACGTACATGCCACAAGTTCACATTTTAGGGAAGTTTCGTAATCGTAATGGTGCTTTTCCAATTCCTCCTGAGAACAAGCTGAAAATTCCTATAGGAGCTAAAATTCAGACTTTGCACTTAGTAGGTAAGTGTGGTAATGGTGAAGTAGTTGGCTTCAACAGGTGAATTTAAAGGCTTTGAAACTCTGCAAGATTGTAATTCTTTTTAAGAAAGGGAATTTGGCGTGTCGCATTTTCAAAATATTAGTTGCTATATATATGATAGCAGGTCCAAAGGGCAAATTCTAAAAAAACTGTGTTGTCAAACTGAGGTGAAGAACTTGTGTTTAAAATGTTTACAGCTTTTCTCACATGCCAAGTAGCAAAGAAAAGACTTCCTTTTTAAAGCCAGAATGTTAATCCAAAGAAATTTATCCTGGAGTTTATAGTTTAAATCTTGTTTAAAATGTTTGTTTTGTTTATGTATTATTAGGGGTGAATGTCCCTGAGATTCCTTGTATCCCAATGCTGAGGCACCTTTATTTGAAGTGGGTGAGACTCACCAAACCACAGCCTTTTAAAGATTTCCTTTGTATCAGCTTACGCACTTTTGTCATGAGGAA
>VYZW01052077.1:7369-20372 GCA_013401315.1 Balaeniceps rex
CATTGCTCCGGGGCTGTTCTTCATCCAAATACACTTCTCTCTGGGGCAGGGGGCCAGGGGGATCTTAGGGGCTTTCTAAAACTGCATTTGCAGTAGTACAAGCAAACAGGAGAAGAAACTGCTTGCATTCAGAATCTTGGAGGACTGCAAAACTGTGATTAGATGAGCTCTGGGAAGTGCACTGGAGTGGACAGAAAGTCCCAGTGCTGCATGGTGCGTATCCTACCTGCCTGCCATGTGCTACCACTCTGAAAGCTGCACGCAATCTGTACTTTCCCTTTAATTGTCTCAGTAAAAAAAAAAAACAAAACAGCTTAGCTTTAAACTCAACTTCAAAAGCCACTGGACTTTGCACCAAAACAAATATACATGCATATGATTCATACTGACTCTCCTTGGGTGCTTTGGCAATAACACAACTTTTTAAATCACTGCATCTGCTTGCTAAATAAACGTGCTTACACCTTTGGTGCATGAAGAACTTGGCCTGAAGTGTACATACTTAGTATGGAGGAAAACATAAGTTCCAACTTCAGTTTTAGTTTCTGCACTTGGACTGAATTATTTACAAAGAGATGAGATCACGGCAAGCTGACATTTACATGGTAATTCCTTCTTGAAATCTGCATAAAACATGAGCACAGGTGCAGAAACTACTGAGGCTTAGATTAAGGCTACAACTAAAGCCAGACAAGAATAACTAAATATTGGTTGAAGTATGCTGGGAGAATTTACCAGTTACAGCGTAAGCTAATCTAGGCATGCAAGGGAGTACATACAGGCTGCAGAAGTATACAGGAGGACACGTTTTAAAGAAAACCAAGCAGAAGTTGCTAATAATTGCATTAAGAAACATGTTCCACCATACATTCTTTCTTGCTTTTTTTCTAGTATGTCTTGCTAATATACAAGCTCTTCAGGGAAAGGGCAGATTTTTTGCATGATTATTAAAGTACAGTAGGGAGAGCACAGGGTATTACTGGAAAGAAGGGTTGGGAATTGGAAGCAGACATCAGAGAGGGGTACGGAGTTGAGGTAAATAGTGAAGAGACTTGAGAGGGACAGTAAAAGATAGCTTTAGCTGGAGAGGAGGAAGAATGGAGGCCAGAAAAGATGTTGCAATAGTCAACTAATGAATAAGATATGAATCACAGTTACGGTGGTAATGACAGGGAGAGATTTTAAAGATGTCGCCCAGGAAGAGAATCTCAGTGAGACAGATAAAACACCAAATGTGAAACTGAGATTCGGGAAGAAGGGGCAACAAAGACTTCACTGAGGCAACAGAGCAAAAGCAGGAAGAAGTGAGAAGCCTGGATAAGAAAAGAAACTCTTCCTTTGAAACAGGAAACATTCAAAGAGTATTCAGTAGAAATAGTATTTCAGTAGAAATAGTGTATCAATAAAAAATACAAGGATTGATAAATTAAAATGCATTAAGCAAATAATTAATTAAATTAAGAGTACATCTATTTCCAAGGATAATAGGAAAAAAACTTACATATGAGAGGAAACTGTTATCCCTTCAGTGACACATCATGGTGAGTACCATGTGCATCAAAGGAAGGAGCAAAAAACCCCAGTAACATAATAACAAAACTTAGCCCTAGGTCAAGATACCGAGCAGTGATTTGTTTTCTAAAATTGTGTAATTTTATTATACTAAGTCTAACTGATTTTTTAGCAGATCTCAGAGACAATAAAACCATAAACAAACCTGCTGAATCCAGTAATACAATGTCCAGTACAAAAAGAAATGTATAGAAAAGGAATCTTACACTGGAGGAAGAAACAATTCAGATGAGAAGGTAGGGGGAATTTGGCAAAGAACAGCACAGTTGAGTTTTAAGAGTAACTGCTTATTCCCATAAACTGTTTTCAAGATATAGTTTCCCCTGTGGTTCCTTCACATCCTGCAGGAGGCTCAGGTGTGGGCTTCCCCTCTGAAAAAGTTTGGGGGTACTGTTTTCCCTCTCTCTTTTGGTTCACCCTTAATGTGTGCATCCTGCATTACTGTAAGAAAGGTGCTCGATCACTGCTAATAGTTTTTATTTAAAGAAGAACCTTTTTATTAAAATGAAGAAATGAAACAGACTGACATTAATAATGGGGGGGGAGAACTGTCACATTAAAAAAATGTTAATGCCACAATTCTAAACATTGCTACCAATAATACAGCTATCCATAGTGATGATGACAGCACCAGCATAAAAAGAATATTGGTTATTAGAGAAATTCTAAACATTTTGGGTTAAGAAGGGTTAATTGATAAGTTTAAAGCACCATCATCTTACATGAAACTGTTCTTAGTCAAAAAGACTAAGACACAGGAAGAGACGTACGGATGTCTTGACATCCGATCAGATCTTGACACTCTGACAAATAATGCATTATTTCACTAGTAAGTAAAGAGTAATGAGCAAAGTCACTTTCAAATATGGATAGAAATTATCTGAATGACTGAGTCCATACCTTACATTGGTGGGATGGCATGGTAAACCTCTCTAATGAAAATTAAATATAAATAACAACTTCAATTGCTGATTTTGTTGGGAAATAAAATCTCAGCTTAGCTTTAAAAAAAAAATATCCAATGTCTAAATAGTTTTCTGGAACATTAGGCTTGTGTAAATCTGTAACTTGCATCCTGGTTCCATTCAAAACCTGTCATATTAAAGTGAGGCAGATGAGCCTCATATGATTTATCTTAAAACGTTTTCATTTATCACCTTTAGTCTTAGATCTTTGTTCTAATCCGGCAGAGAGACTTGCATCTAAAACCAACCAACCCTCAAAACCAACAACAAAGCAATGTAGCACAGATGTTTCCGTAACAAAACTGCTATGCTGGGACAGAGCTTCATAATGAAAGGTCAGGACGGATGAACCTCACAGGTCTTCTCTGTTTCACCAGTTTGCTTGGTTGTTGGGTTTTTTTAAGGGGGTTGATTTGGTGAGAGAGAACTGCTCTTTTAACAATAATTTGCATACTGTGTATGCATGTAACCCACGTATTAAATAAATCAGATGTAATCATCTCTTGTTCATTATCACATGGGACTTTTGGCTTCAACTTATTTTGACCAGGCACAAATGGGCATGCACAAAAACTATATGCAAAAAGTCTTAAATTACACTCAAATAGTTTTCTATACTTCTGTTAGTGACCTCTGTTCATAAAACTTATTGTCTTGCGACTGTCCAGCCACTTCTATTCTCTTAAGAAGAGTAATTCAGTAATATTAAAATAATTTTCATTTAGTACATTTTAGTTCAGTAAAACTTCAGTAGTCACACAAAGAGAAACAGAACCATATGTATGCTATTTCAGCTTATAAAACGCTGACTGCGATGCTTGGTCTCTGCAGTTCCCATTCAAATAAATACCTAAATGGGAATGCTCTGTTTTACTTATTATATCGATTTTGTCAGGAAAGTCTTTCATGATGACCCAGCAGAAATGAGGCACATTGTGCAAATGTCCATCATCAGATCAGCAAGAGAAACCACAGCAAATATTTGAGCACGGGGTCAGCCCACTTCCTGCATTTTACCAGTAGTTGGAGGAGGTGGTGAAGGCGCTGCCAATTTTTGCTGGTGTAGTCTGTTCCCCAAACTTGTGAATGAGTCTGTGCTGACTTGGATCTGCTCATCTGCTTCCACAGAATTGTTACGAGAAACTCCGTATCTGGCCTTTAAATAAACGGAAAGGCGTTTTTGTTTTGCAAATGAAAACATTTTGTGACAGAAATGCTGCGCGTGACTGCAGAGACCTCTGACAAAGCCAGCTGGCTACTGGAAAGATGGAAAATCAACGACTGCACAAGTCTGGCTGCTTGTTTCACAACTGTCAAGCTGTTAGGCAATAGTAATATGGTTATTGCATATTAATAGAATATAACACTAATTAAGGCTTATTCCAGCTAAAAGCCTAGTAAATAATCTAATTTCTGATTTCTAAAAGCTTGCACATTTAAATAGCTAATGGATGTTTATGATATTTAGTGTGTTATTAAGATTTGAACTGCGATACAAATTTACACAATCCAGTCAGTAATCTACACTTAAAAAGCGCTTTTGGTATAAAAGGAATCATTATGATCTCCTGGGTAAATATTTTAAATGCGAGATACATTCTCCTCCTTCACTACAGATGCTTTCTGCAACACCAGCCATTTTTATGGACAAAATGTATGCAACTTCTTTAGAAGAAAACACTTCCAAAACAGGGATTAAGAGAGCTCTTCTCCATGTCTGGGATAACACAGCCCTCTTCACCAATTATGCTGTTAGAGGGAGGTTGCTACAAGTTTGGTTATCGGTGAGTGTGGAATGGGGAGCCCACAGCTGATAAACAGGAAACAGCTCACAACTCATTTTAAATTCCAATAAATATTTTTTATTTAAACAGACCTCCTAAATCCAGTCTGAATGTTCAGTATGGAAACTCAAACACAAGTGTCCTCACTCTCCACAGCTTCCTTGCCAAAACAAGAGGGGAAACAGTTTTAAGAGCTGATCACATACCCAAAGAAAACCAATATATATTTGTAACTGCACAGAAGCTTATTCTGTTTGTGTATAGTTCAAGGGGAAAAAAAAAGAAAACCAAACTGAATGAAAAACTGGTCTGCTCAGATAACATCTTTTATGGAAATAGTCCCTGATCCTTGTTATCAGCTGAGCTCTGTTACACACAGGCTGTGGGGAAATAATAGGTGTTAAAAAGGGGAATTCACTTACTAAGTCAACTGATTCTTGCAGCATTGGGTGTTGGCCCGGCTTGGGACAGACCTTGGAGCAGCACTAATGGTTGACGAGTCGGGCTGTGACCAGAACCGGCTTGAAATAATCTGAAAAAGCCTTCAATAAATGTGAGGGCTTTTGTTAGCTTCTATTTTCCACAGTTAATACTGCCTTTTATTGGTTGGTATTGAGACTGCTTTCTGGTGCTTTTTCAGCCTCTACCGTTACTGTTGTTCCTGTACTGAGTGCTCTGGTGTCCGGGTCCATGTGCTTAACCCAAATTGATGAGAAATTTATGGAATTAAATATGGTGCTCACTGCAGTAGGGCCCGAGCCTCCAGGACTGTCCAGTGCCCTCCTTCCTTCCCTTCTGGGCCTGTGTTTCTGTTTTCTGAACTGCCACAAGCTACGTTTCCACAGAGTAAAAACAATCAGATGCTGCATGTGTGTGTCTGTGTGCTCGGTACCTGTAAAATAACTTCCTGTTGGAAACATCTGAAATGAGTCATGTTTTCTTCTTCTGGCACATATGTTATTGACAACTCAGGTCAGTAATAAAGTGGGGTTTTTTTTCTCCAAATGGAGTGAGAATGTGAAAGTGAAAATGCAATTATACTAGTCAAAAAAGCTAGTGATGTTTTTTGTCAAGTGATGACCACAATCATGAGGATCATCAAGAAATGTAATACAGATGAAGCAGTCAAAGAGCAGAAACCTGGGGGGGAGGGGGGCTGACCCCCTTTTAAAACCACTGTATTTATGCTTCTGGTTGCCTTTCCAAGATTTAAGCGCCTCGAGAAGCCAAAGCCCTTCACAAAGCCTTGTTCAGGGGGTTGCTGGGTTTTATTCGGGATTTCGGGCTTTGCTTTCTAGACGTGACCCGCGGTAAGTCTCTAAACAGGACAAAGCTTTTCTTAGCTGGCCTCACTCAAGGAGAAGCCCCTGCGCCACGGCTCGTCCGCACTTCCCCTCAGGGCCAGGGCAGCGCCGCTCACCCCCCGCAGCCTGTCCCGGCCACAGCCTCTCCCAGCGCGGGCTGGCGGGTCAGGGGAGGCGAGCAGCGCAGACTTTGCCCCCCCGGTAGCCGGCCCGCCCCTCCGCCCGGCGGGGCTTTAGTCGCCCTTGACGGAAAGTCTCAGCGCCTCAGTCTCTCCCCGCTCTCCTACCGCCGGCCCCGGGGCTACCCCCGCGCGCGTCGCCGGTTAGCCGCCGGGGCGCGCGGAGGGAGCGGGGCGCGGGGGGGAGGAGCGCGTGTGCACCCACGCTGCGCCCGGCCCGCGCAGGTCCCTCCCCGCACAGCCAATCGCGCGCGGGCATTGCGGGAGGTGTGTGCCGCGACCTCACTTCCGGTAGCTGTCACCGGCCGCTGCCCTCCTCCCCCCGCCCCGCCGGGCTGACAGCGCCGGGCGGCTGGTGCCCGTGCCCGTGCCCGTGCCCGTGCCTGGCGGCGAGGGCGTGCTCCCTTCCCGGCAGCGGCGGTTGGGAGCCGTTGGGCGCGCCTGTGTGCCGAGAGCCGGGCGCCTCGCGGGACCGACGGCGGATCGCGGCCGGGAACGCGGCGGTGCTTACCCGACCCGACCCTGCCCAGCCCGCTGCGCCCACGGGCGCCGAGCGTCCGCGGGTGGCCGCGCCTCTCCGCCTGCCTGCGGGCTGGCAGTAATGCACGGTATTGCCTTACGCTCCCCCCTGACACCCCTTGCCTCTATCCCGGCTGGGGCTCCGGCGGCCGAGGCGGGCACGGGGAGGGGGCGGAGGCGGTAGAAGCGCGGCTGGGTGACGCCCCCGCCTCGCCAAGGCGGTGGCGGTTTTGCTAATGACCTGTCCTTTCTTCTCCTCCCCCTCTCTTTTTATTTTTTATTTATTTACCTATCTCGTCGCCGCGTTTTGAAGCCCTCTGCGATACGCCGACGGTGGCAAAGGCGAGGAGAAGGAGTTAGCTGGCCCGGGGAGATGCTTTAGCTGTTCCTGCTGCCGCGCTCGGGCTTCGCGCCAGCTGCCCGCCGTGCGGGGACTGCGGTGGGCCCGGGGTCAGAGGGGCTAAAGGACAAGCAAGAGCCGGCCCCGGCGGAGGCTGCCGTTTGTAGGTAAAGAGCGATCTTGGAAACTTTGCGGGGAGACTTCAGAGTGTGTGTGTGGGGGGGCGGGGAACAGAGGAGAAGGCAATGTCCTGTCATATAAGGTGCTGTTTTGCAACTGTCATGTCTCTTAAATGCGGCACGTTTGAATTGTCCTTAACCAGGTTTGAGAAATTAACTTGGGCACTAGGCAGAAAATACGTGCTTGGAGGTTAGCTGTATTGGCTTGGCTTGGTCAGGCAGGTTGTCGGTTGGTCAGAAGAGAGTCCCATATCCTCGGAGTGAGGAGTGGGTCAGTGGGAGCTCCCCCTGTATTTGCTTTCGTGGTTTGATGAGAAAAACGTATTCTTGATTGTCCCTACGGGGCTGTCCACTTGCTTTCTGAAAAGCGAGTGAAAAAGATAACATTCAGAAAGTAATGGAAAGGAGTGCTAAAAGCCTGGTATTCATATTAAGATTAGCACAGCCTCACTGACAGAGTAGCTGCTCCTGACCTTTCTGATGGAATGAGTACAGGATTTGTCTGACAGGTTTCTCGGGAATAATGATGTTTGGCACTTTGGCGGCATTGGATGCCTTAGTAGTACTGCACAAGTAAAGACGTTGCATAAGTTTTGTTGGGAAGGAAAGTTTTAATCAAACTGTACTTGTATTATAGACCGTGCACAGACTCTCTTATTGGCATCTAACACTGATTACTGGGTTGAAATTCACGTGGTCTTTGCAGCTAGCAAAACTGATAACCTATAAAAAGTGTTTTCTTTCTAAATTCTGAATCACTGACTTAACATTGAGGCTACCTGGTCTCATGCTGAAACTGATGGCAGTTGTGGTTCATGTGACGTGGTCACAAGTCTACTCAAAGTTAAACCAGTGTCATAACCTTTGTTATTTGGCATGAGCTATCAAGCAGCCATTGGCTCTTAGTTACGTTTAGTGGCAACTTTTTGGATTTTAAGTAGCGCAATGTAGCATTTCAGAAGGATGAGAGTGCGTGCAGACCTTATCAGAGGTTTGTAGAACTGTGCGGCCAGGACGCTCCCTTTCTTTTCCCATGTTTGGAAGGAACACTTGGCATAGTCCAAAAGAAAGTTATTGTCAATCTGCTTATGCCTTATATTGACTGCCATACTCTACAATCATAGAATCATTTGGTTGAGTGCAACCGTACCTGTCCACTACTAAACCATGTCCACTCAGGTGGCACAGGGAGTTTTGGCTGCTTATTACAAACCTGTATGTCCTGAAAACCTTGTGGTTTTCTCACTTGCTTTTCAGTAGTTCTTTAATGTCTTCATTTTCTATTCATACCCCTCAATACTGTAGTCTTCTTAAAGAGCATTATGAATTTTAAACCATGGAGAAGGGGTTGCATTTCTGTTGCGATTTTGTATCATTATGCTTTTAATAGTTGAGTGTTATAAAAATATTAGAGAAGATAATGACCTACAGGACAGCAGGATATATGGCCTAGGATATTAATCTTGTTCTATAAAATAGACTGTAGTGCTCTCTGTTGACCCAAAGTAATCGAGGGCAATGCAAATTTTCTTGGGTTTTTTTTTAGAAGCAGCTCTTACTTCAAAATTGCAAATAGCACTTTTTTTCTATATACTTTACTTTAGCTTACATGCTGAGATTTGAGTTCTGAGTTCTGTTTCTCTTGCACATGGCATATTTGTTGTGAGGGGGAAAAAAGAGAAAACCATACTTGTCTTGGAAAATAAATGAAGTTGAATTCATATTTATTATAAATACAAACATATTTTCTTACAGCATTTTTGAATTTTAACATTTTTAATTTAATCTGACTGCTTTTGCAAAATCTCCCTGAATCTTTAATTTGTTTGGTTTTTTAGTTGAGTGGGTAGGGGAGTCAATTTAATCAAACCATTATTTATTTTTATAGCTATGTATGCTTTTTTTTTGGTAATTTTTTCAACAGGCCTTATAAAGTATATAAAAGTAAAATCTCTACCTTTGGGGTGTAAATGGTACTTAAAAGGCCAATTGCAAAGACATCTTGTGGGACACGTGTGGGTGTGTGTGCCTCGGAAGCCATAACTAGTCTAACAGTGTGTCTACATAAAGACTTGGAAGTTTGTGAGAATGCTTTTTATGAGTAGAAGTATTTTCCTTTATAACAGATAATTAAAATAGCACAAGGGTTTCACTGTAGTGGTCTTAGTTGAGTGCTTTCAAATTTTTCTAGTATGAAGAAAAAAAGATCAGAATGATACTGCAGTAAACGAGTCATATACCCTACTTAGCTAGATGCCAGTGTAGTCCTGATGTAAAACTAGGTTTTCTATTAAAAGCCTCTGTCATTTAAAAAATAATTTTAGCCCATGTGAAATGACAGTGTTTTTTTCTGAAGAAGTGTAAAGAAATATTAAAAAGCATTATATTACATGATATTAATATAAAATTAGAATAGTAAGCTTTTTTGTTGACTCTTTGTTTTTATTTTTTTTAAGAAAGAATGTCAGAAGCTTTATATTAATGAACAGCCACTTGTTATCACCAATGCGCACATGAAATGGAAAGGGAACAGATTCTGGAAAACAACTTCTGTTTCAACCTTGCAAGATGCTGCAATGGAGTGGTGAGTACATATGTGGACTGGAGCTATCTTGGCATTGTTTTTGAACAACTAGAGAAGAAAAAACAGTTCAGGTAGAATTTCTGTAAAGAGTGATTAATGTATAGTCAACTGACAAGGAAAGAAATCTGAGCAGGTAGTGCAAACAAATAGTTGATAAATGGAAACTAGTAGCACAATCAGGAGAACAATTTCCTTATGTTCCAGTATCTATTGCAGTGTTAGACATCTATGTAGAAGTTGTATAAAGGCATTATCCAGTAGAATTCTTAGTATTTTAGAAGTAGAGCGCTCAGCATTTCACAGGACAAGCTCTGTAAAATTAAATATTGAATGACTTTTTATGAAGTAGGATGCAAATATTCACTGAATGGAAAAGTACTTGCCTGGTAAGGTTAGGCTCTAAATCATCGCTATCCTCAAAATAAAACTAAAATCTCTCAATCTTAGAGTGTGATGTTTTAAAAACATTAAATTGATATGAGCAGATTGTTGTGTGACCAGATTGCATGTGGCATTGAGATATTGCCAAGTCTGATTCCACTTCCTCATACCAGTTCTAATAGTTTCTGCTTATGAAACAATATTTATTTATAAGTGCATTGCATGTGTCTTTTAAGTATCTAGGAAGTATAATTTCTGTGTCCAGTGAAGGGCTTCTCGTGCACAGATTAATACAAATTATAAAATGCAATTCATTGGTATTCTAATCCTGATTTAGGCTTAAGTTGTTACATGACTGGTTTGTGTGGTTGTTTGCTGTGTTTTAAAATGCTGTAAGCATAAGCTGTAGAAGTTTTTTTTACTTTGCAGGTTGAAAGATGAGAACTACCAAACAGGCATAGTTTGTTCTGTGGTACTATATTCATCTAAATCTGTTGTTTTAAGATCAAGTTGTCTCATGCCTATGGAAACACTAACAGTATGATGAGATAGAATTGCAAGCATTTGGCAAATTACCTATCCCTTTCTAGGAATGCTGATATACTATCATGGTTTTTAAAAAATTTATAAACTAAGAGATTATTCACTTAATCTTTCCAAATAGTAAAAGAAACTTGTTCACAAGTCTGTCTGCCTTGAGGAATTCAGAGCAGTTAGTGGCTACTGAAGTTGTAAGATTCTTTGGCATTTGATTCCAGGTAGCTGAAATACATGTGAAAGTGAGTTAGTCCAATATTTTTGTATTGCATATTTTCGTGTCTCATTAGTCCATTCTCAGCTTGTTGATAAGTATGTAAAAGGAAACCAGAGCTGCTGTTCAGTGTGCAAATTAACTGCTGGTTGAGTAACTTCTTACTCATCTATGAGTGTATAAAATCCTGGAGCTGAGAGTGGTTTTTGTTGTGAATAGTTTAGAGTTTGATGTATTTTGCATGGAAAAATGATGCCACAATCTGTCTTAATGTTATTTAGCTTTAACAAAAAAATGGATCATTTGAAACTGTTCTACAGCCTATGATTAAGGTTTGGAGGCAGGGCTAACTGTCCTGTTGTATGTATCCATGCATCCAGCACAGTTATGCTGTCTGAGTAGGTTCTATTATCTGCATATAGGCTTGTATTGCCATTCAATTTTATGTTACACAAATAAGAGTGCTGCGTGCCTGTTTTGTTTTGTTTTAAATACTTATTTGCTGGAAATGATTGGTATAACAATTTACAGAAGAAAACACTGAATTTAAACCAGAAAGTGACTGTTCAGATGGTAAGAAGAACTTTTGTCTATTTGCAAAATCTATTTGAAAGTGAAGACTTGAATTACTGTTGACATTTCCTAGCCTGCTGTTAGTGTTACTGCTTCAGCAAGAATGTTATTAAGTACATGGCATTGGAATCACGGGGCAGGCTCATATTAAACAAAACAAAACCTTCTCACATCTTTATTCAATATGTGTGGAAAATGAGTAGTAAGGCTGAAAAATATAATACAGAACCATTTGGATTTGAGGGGGAGGAAGAGGGAGAAGGTGGGTGTTGCGTCAAGAGACTGCTTTGGAGACTTTGGTTTATTAGCAGGCAGTGCTCGAGGGTATTCTGTACAATAGGGCTGATGAATGCTCCATTACAACGGTCGATGAATTCACCCACTCTGATGTTAAAATAAAATAAAATTAATGGCAACCTGTAGGTCATAGTGAATCTTGTTGGCTTGTTTGGCAATTTTCAGGGGAGGATTACAAGAACTATGCATTACTAGCATAAAAATTATGTTTCTAATGGAGGCTAGAACTAGATTCTTGATGAAGGTTAGGAGTCCTAAGCATAATTTGAAAAACAAGCCAATGTAGGTATGCACAGAATATTGGACATTGAAGTTTACTCAGCAAAGTTGAAAATGGTTAAGTGTGGCTTTTCAAATCTTTTTTCTTAGCCTGTAGGTAAACGTTCAGTTTGGAGTAAGTGTCCTGCATTGTGACAGGGTTTTGAGTGGGTTTACTGTCAGTATAAGATGCTATATGGATGCAGTTTTACTGTAAGAGAGCTATGTAAACAGGAGAATGTTCTATCTGTGGTCATTTCTGACCAGTTGGTTGTTGGAAATTTTGCTCTGTGGGCATAAGGTAGACTTATGTTGTTACGCTGAATATATGTGAAATTTAAAAATGGTGTAATGTGTATATTCATATTCCACATAGCTGCCCACAGAGAAAAGCACAGAGAAAAGCACAAAAGAAATTTGAACTGTTTTTTTACCTCTGAAATTAATTCTTTTATTTATTTATTTATTCTGGTCCACCTCAGGACAAAAGACTGCTGTGTGCAGTTAAGCAGGCCAGTCTGATTAGAAGCAAATCAGGCAGCAGCTTTAGAATAGATGTAACTAAGAGACAAGCAGCACAGGATACTGCTTCTGAAAAAAGCAGCAGCTGTACATTTTGTGTACTGTGCTTCCATAGAGATGGGACTGTATGTAAATAGGCCAATATTTTCAAACAGCTGTCAAATGTTCAACTTAAATGTATGTTTTGGGCACCTGATTTTCAGCATACTGAGTTGCCACAATTCTAACCAAATTTACAAGGCATTGCATTTTCTTAAGATTATAGATCCTGTAATAAATCCTGTGGAAATGTAATAGTGATTATCCTTTAAGAATATAGAATATATAGAATATAGGATTGTTCAGTTTGCAGCTATCATTCATTTTATTTCTCTTCTACATGGTCTGCATGTATCTGTGTGTGCATATATATATATGAACACTTAAATATGAAAAAAAAAAAAAAAAAGAATAGGACGTCCCCTCTCTGTTGTTCCTGATAGCCCTGCAAATATGAAGCTTACAGCGAGAGGTTTGGTTACACAACCTGGCCTGCTCTGATCTAGCAACTGTTGTTAAAGATCAGTAAGGCTCCCTCTTCATGCTTCTTGCCTTTGCTACCATCCATGTGTTTCTATCCTTCCTTTTTGCTGCCCCTTAGTGAGACTGTTCAGCTATCTCTACCTATGTTTTTCCTGTGTTACATTTCTACTGGCTTGATGAGCTGAATTGTTTCACTGAGGCTGTGCCTACACTAGGGAATAAAATATGCCAGGGACTGTTCTCTGGACCCAGAACAAAGCGGCAAGATTGCAC
>VYZW01052084.1:7266-22120 GCA_013401315.1 Balaeniceps rex
GGGGGGGGATATATTGGGGGGTGCATGGATGCGTCATGTTTGGACACGTGTGCGCCCAGCAGAACCCGGCGCCTGCAGGGTCTGGACCGCGATTGCCGTGGCAACGGCGCCTCCATCCTCATCCTCAGCCCGCCGCCCCCGGGGTGCTCCGGATGGCGGGGAGGGGATGATGCTCCCACCCGGAGTGGGTGATGGGGGGGCTGGAGCCATCGCTGCCAGCACCCCCCCAATGCTGATTTACACCGCGGAGGCGTTGGCTGGTGGGGCAATGCCCCAGTTCCCATCAGGGACTGATCCCGAGGGTGCTGAGCACCTCGGGGGAGGCAGGATGCGGCCAGGATGCAGCGGGGGGGTCCCCAAGGAGAGCAGATGGAGACCGAAGCAACATCAGCGCTGCGGGGGAGAGGCTTTGCTGGGGTAGGGGATGCAGTGGGGCGCATCCTGCCCACGCCTGGGTGCTGCTTCACCCTGCCAGGATGGTGCGTTGTCCCCAGCTCCCGCTCATCCCAGTGGGAATTTCCCCCCGCCGGGATAATGCCGGCGCTGTACCGGTGGAAAAAAATCCCCTTGCCAAAGGCTGGGCCTCATCCTGCATCTCCCCACCGCTGCAAAACCCCAGCCGCCAGCGCAGCATGCGGTGCTGAGCCTGTTCAGCTCACCGATCCGGCCCTGGGCTTTGGTCCTGAGCTGGGACAGGTCGGGAAAACGCCGGGAGCATCGTATTGAGGCGGGGAACTACAGGCTGTGCGAGGGTTGGGGAAACTGAGGCAGGGCGGGGGGGGTCAGGCGCTCCGCACCCCTGAAGCCCATCCTCCGCTGGGTGCCCTCCAGCCCATAATTACAACAAATTAATCCGGCGGTGAGAGTGTTAATAAACTTCAGGCTGTAACGAAGAGGGGAGGTCTCAGCCGGCGTCCCTGAGGACCCCGGCATCAACGTGTTTTGGGGGGGCAGATTTCCTGGGGGGGCTTTGACCCGTCACCGTAATATTTGGCTCTAGACAGTTTGCTCCTTGCTTGGCTGATATCAGCTTGGTGGGTGAGTGGGGAAACTGAGGCACGGCTCTGTTCTCAAGCACAGAGCAGGATCTGGCCAGGATCCCTCCCCATTGCTCCCTGGGGACCACCGGGGAGATGGTGGCCTCCATCCGTGGTGAAGATGGTTGGGTTAAGGCTTCCTTCTGTGGTTGCAGAGCGGCTTTGTGGCACTTGTGTCCCCGCCGGGAGTAGTAGGGGGGACGTGGCCCCGCGTGGCTGTGGGACACAGGCTCATCCCACAAGGAGATGGGAGACATGGGGTGTTTGGCGGCTCCAGGGACCCCCATAGTGGCAGCAGGTCAGGGGAACCTGGTCCCAACATGTTGTGGTGGCCAGGTGGGACATCTCTGCACCCAAGGCTGTTGGTGGCATCCCTGCACCCAGGGCTGTTGGGTGTCTGAGCACCCAGGACCTTTGGAGGGTCCTTGTCCACAGGGGCTTTGGGGTATCTGTGCACCTACAGCATCCACGGTGTCCCTGCACCCATGGCCTTTGGGGTGTCCAAGCACCCAGGGACTTCGGGGTGTCCCTGCACCCAAAGCTTGGGGTGTTCCTGCACCCATGGCCTTTGGGGTGTCTCCATTAGTGGGACACTTTGAGTGTCTCTGTGCCCAGGTTCCTTGGAGCATCTCCACACCCGGGGCCTTTGGGGCATCTCTATACCCATGGCCTTGGAGGTGTCCAAACCTCTAGGGATTTTGGGGTGCCTCTGAGGTGTCCAAGCACCCAGGGACTTCAGGGTGTCCCCGCACCCAAAGCTTGGGGTGTCTCTGCACCCAGGGCCTTCAGACGGTCTCCATGAACAGGACCATTGCAGTGTCTCCATACCCTTGGATCTTGGATCTTGGAACATCTCCTCTCCAGCAGAGGGTCTCTGCACCTAAAACTTTTGGGGTGTCTCACATCCAGGGTCTTTGGAGCATCTCCACAGCCAAAACTTTTGGGGTGTCTCACACCCAGGGTCTTTGGAGCATCTCCACAGCCAAAATTTTTGGGGTGTCTCACATCCAGGGTCTTTGAAGAGTCTACGTATGCAAAATTTTTGGGATATCTGTGCACCCAGGACACTTGGAGCATCTCTGCACCCAAAACTTTTGGGGTATCTCTGCACCCAGTGTCTCTAGAGCGTATCCACACATGAAACTTTTGGGGTATCTCTGCCCCCAGGGTCTCTGGAGCATCTCTGCACCCAAAACTTTTCAGGTATCTCTGCACCCAGGGCCTTTGGAGCACCTCCACATGCAAAACTTTCGGGGTGTCTCTGCACCCAGGGCCCTTGGAACATCTCTGCACCCAAAACATTTGGGGTATCACTGTACCCAGGGCCCTTGGAGCATCTCGCACCCAAAACTTTTGGGATGCCTCAGCATCCAGGACCCTTGCAGCATCTCTCACCCAAAACTTTTGGGGTGTCTCTGCGCTCAGAGCCTTTGGAGCATCTCTGCACCCACAAGTTTTGGGGTGTCTCACACCCTGGGCTCTGGAGCATCTCGCCCCCAGGCTGAGCTGCAGGGGCGTCCCCCCAGGTGCTGCACGAGAGGGGTCTCCAAGCCCCACGACTGAGAAGACCCCGACCCATCTGCTTCCCAAGACCAGCAGACCACCCCACACCACCACCTCCCCATGCCCCCCACCACCCCATAATCCCCCTCCCGCAGGGCCACAGCCCAGCGCTGGGGTGCCCGGGGTGCCGGGCGGGAGGCGAATTCCTACGGGACTGCTCCGAGCGGAGCCGCCGGAGAGACGGAGGGCGCCGGGACCGACCCATGTAGGGCTGTGAGATCCAGGGCGGGCTCCTGACGCGGCCGTGGAGGAAACCAGGCGTCTCTGTGCGCTCGGTGTCATGTACTTCCTAATCCTCCCGGATTCCTCCATCGGGGTGGAGAGGGAGCGGAGGGGAGCTGGACGCCAGCCGGGCTCCTCCGGCGTTCAGCCTCCCCGCCGAGCCCCCGTGCCGGCGCTAACACCCGCCACGTAGCTCCCCTCCATCGTGTCACCCCAAAACTCATCTTGTCTTTCTTTCCACCCGGGCAGGACATGAGGAAACACGTCATCATGACGCTGCTGGACACGGAGCAGTCCTACGTGGAGTCCTTGCGCACCTTGATGCAGGTAACATGGCACGGCCGGGGACGTGGCACCCCAAACCACGGCGTGACCATCCCTTGCTTGTCACCGTCCCCAGGACCCCAAGTCGGACCCCCAGCCATGGGTGCTCTACCAGCACTGATGCGGCGCGGGGATGGATTGGGGACCAGTGGCAGCGGGGATGTTGGGGACAGCAGGGGCAGAGGTGGGAGCAGCGTGGCAATAGTGTCAAAAACGGGGTATGGGGGTCACCTCTGTCCCCCAAATCAAGCCCGTAACGTTCCTGGTGGGTTGTCACCTGGTGGGTATAGTGTCCCCAAGCCCCTTCCCGTGCTTGCCCCCCGAAAGCTCTTCTTGTTGCACCCCATCTCCTGGGCCGTTGCTGATGGCCATCCCGTGATGGGAGACCCCTTACAGCCCCCGTTCCCATGTCCCCCCATTTTCTGCTCAGCGTCATCACCTGCAGCCGTGGGCCAAGGGTTTTTCTCCGTCCTTTTTTTACTGAGCTGGTTCCAACCCCCTTGGAGCAGCCTGGCCAGAGGGTCCACCCCACGTTTCAGATGTTAATGAAGGTGTTTCAGAAGGTTAATGGTGGTCAACGCCCTGGAGACTAGGTCACGCTGGCGTAGGCGTGGGTTGTCCAACCGCATCGCTGCAGGTGGAAACACCAAAAAATCAGAGCTCTGCTCTGCTCGATACGAAGCGGTGCCTGTAGGACATCTGCTGGGCATGTCCACGGGGGCATGGGGCACCCATCGTCCCACCACCCAGCTTTCCCCATAAATCCCCTGCGAGGATGCCCCCATGGTGGACCCAGATGTGCCTTGCCAGATGTTGCTGCAGGAGGGGAGGACCCTTCGAGGCTGCTCCTAGTGCAGAGGTTGGCTTGGAGGGGCAAGAGGTTCCTGGCTGTGAGGCTTATTTTGGGGGAAGCTGTATGGGGTTTGGGGTCGGGTGGTGTCCCTGCTGCTCTTGGCATGGACAGAGGCTGTCCCATGGGCTGTGTCCTCTGAGGTGGGACAGGGGACTGGTTGGAGAGAGGACAGCCATGCTGGGGCTCACCAGTTCCCAACTGGAGAGACTGGTTGGACACAGGTGGGAGCCACAGGGCATTAATGCCTGAGCTCTTGCCTGTGGGACGTGTCCAGGCATGGTGCAACCAGGGGGACCTGGCTTTCTTGGGGGGGGTCACAGGGCTGTCTGAGTTGGGACAAGGTGCTTGGATCCATGATGTGGCCCAGTGGCATGTAGCACAGTGGCTACCAGGGACAGGGACCACCTTGGAGCATCATCTTCCAGCCAAGCCAGATGGTGCATGGGCAAGCCCTGCCTGTGCTCCTCGTGTCCCAAGGCAGGGGCTGTCTCCATGCTCTTCTTCCCCACCTGGTCCTCGTTCCCCCAGTTTCATAATGGGTGGGACGCGTGGCACAGCCCAGCGCAGCTCCCGCTGGAGATGTTGGCCACAGCAGGGCAGGTGAGGCAGGTTATGAGCCTTGGGAAGGATTTGGCCTTTCTAACTTGGGTTTTCACGAGATACCCACCAGCAGCCTGAGGAACCTCATCCTTGGGGGATGACTCCTCCCTCGCCAGCTTGGATGGAGATGTCCACATCAGCTGGAGGTGGGTCCTGTCCTCACCGCTCAGCTCCATGGTCCTCCCAACATCCTGAAGGACACCAGCACCCCGTACTGGTTGGGCTGAGGAGGAGGCAAGGCCTGAGAAGACCTTCCTCATCCTGCATCCCTTGCAAATCCAGCTCTCCCGTTCCTGGGGGCACTGCTCCCCTCTGCAGCTCTGCCCCACGGGGGGAGGAAAGGGGTTTCGTAGCAGAGCTGCCCACCCAGCCTTACAGAGGCTCTGCTCTCGTCCCACTTTTCCTACTGACCCTGAGCATCGCTCGTTGGCCGTTGCCCAAGAGATGCTGGTGGCGAGGTGGTCCAGGGCTTGACCTGGTGCCTCCACCCTGCTCACTCCAGCTCCTCCTGGTCCCAAACACCCTAAATCCCACCGGGAACCCACTGGCTTTTGGATCCCAGGGTCACGCTGCCTTGGTTCCCCAGCTGGGTCAGGCTCTGTAGCAGATGGAGGTGACCAAGGTTCATGACAGCAAAGGTTTGGAGCCTCTCAAGGCTGTGGCTGGGGGACAGAGGACACCATGCTTTGGGGGTTCCTCGTGCAGACCTGCCCTGCTCCCCACTCTGCCGTGGGGATGCACTGGGTGTCATGGCACCCAGAGGGGCTGGGGTGCAAAACCTGCTGGGACTCGGCGCTGTCTGGTCCTTCTGATGGGCCCCACAACCCAACATTCACTGGGGGAACCCCCTGCTGCAGGATGCCACTGATCCCCGCATTTACAGGGGTTGAAAAATGAATATTGAGGGGTGGGAAAAGAAATCTATGGGGACCCCGACCCGACGCCTTCGCTTCCCCACAGGGTTACATGAAGCCGCTGAAGCAGCCGGAGAACTCGCTGTTGTGTGACCCATCGCTGGTGGACGAGATCTTCGACCAGATCCCCGAGCTGCTGGAGCACCACGAGCAGTTCCTGGAGCAGATCCACGACTGCGTGCAGAACTGGCACGAGAAGCAGAAAGTGGGCGACCTCCTCGTGCAGTCGGTAGGTCCTCGCGGGGTGGGTTTCCCCCGGGGAACCCAGGCGTGCCCACTCTCGGGCATGGCCCCAGCAGGAGAAGTTTCGGAGCAGGAGGCAGGGGAGTGATTAAAGGACGGGCCAAACACGCCTGAGATGGAGAACAGGAGACGATCTCCAGGCCTGCTGTCTGCTTAGCGTAACGGTGGGGTGTTGCGGCGACCGGCTGGGTCTGCAGCTCGGCGTTTCTGCCTCGGGAGCAGAAATGTCAGGGCTGAAAAATCAAGGGGGGCAGGCGGCGGGCGAGCCCTCCCCGCGGCAGCCCAGAGCCAGGATTAACCCTTGGGGCAGCTTCTTCCAAGCTTGCCCGGGAGGTCCATGCTGGACCTATCCCCTTTTTCCCCCCTTTTTTCCCCTCCCAGTTCTCCAAGGACGTGCTGGTGAACATCTACTCTGCCTACATCGATAACTTCCTCAACGCCAAGGATGCCGTCAGGATCGCCAAGGAAGCCCGGCCGGCGTTCATGAAGTTCCTGGAGGTGGGTCCTGGTTCCTCTCCCCATAGATGTTGGCCAAGGTCCAGACCCACCTGCGAGGCTGCTGGTGGGGCGGGGTGGGGGTTAATGGGAGTAAACTGGTAATCTATGGTCAGACTGGGATTTCCCCCCCCACCTTTGTCTTGGTTTTATAGCAAAGAGGCCAGGTTGGGATGAACCGGAGTCTCTCCGGATGGTGTAAAAAGGAGTCACCCTGACCCCAAACGGGTGTTGCTCCAGGTCCTGGGCTGGTGGCACGCCAGGTCCCTGCCATGTCCCGCCTAATGGGCCCGTCCTTGTCCCCCAACGGTGTTTTGCAGCAAAGCATGCGTGAGAACAAGGAGAAGCAGGCTCTGTCTGACCTGATGATCAAGCCCGTGCAGAGGATCCCACGATACGAGCTGCTGGTGAAGGTGGGTGCAGGCAGCCGGGTGCAGGCAGGAGGGCGCCTGTGCCATGCTGGGAGCGGGTGACACCACGGCTCCTCCTCACCTCCATGTAACGGGAGCTTTTAGGGGTCTCATGTCTTCCCTGGCCCCTTTTCCCATCCCTTGACACAAAGTTGGTGTCCCCAGGTATGCGCGTGGCTCTGCCCTCCTGGGGATGGTCACCCTGAGCCCTGTCACCGCGCTGTCCCCCCCAGCACGTCCCTACGGGTGTGAAGTCCCCTTCCCCTCTACCTTTCTGTTGGGAGGTTGGATGTTGCAGCGCCGTTTTGGGACCAGTCACACTGCCACCCCCTCTGTGCCTCAGTTTCCCCATGCCAGGGTCACTCTCCCTGGCGCTCAGGCTGGTGGGGATGCGCTTTCGTAGAATCGCAGAAGGGTTTGGGTTGGAAGGGACCTTTAAAGGTCATCTAGTCCAACCCCCCTGCCATGGGCAGGGGCATCTTCCACTAGATCAGGTTGCTCAAAGCCTCATCCAGCCCCACCTTGAACACTTCCGGTGATGAATTTGGGCCATCCGTGCAAGGTGATGATGTGCTCTCAGGAGCTGGTGGCCTCTTTAGAGATGGTAAAGACCAGGGTGGTGGTGGCCAAAGCTCAAGGCTTCGTTTCTTTGCAAAACCCTTCCTGCATGGGGCTGGTTTCCATCCCCAGCAGCCAGAGCAGCGCGGTAGGGCCTGTTGCTTGGGGGGGTCATGGCATCGCCGATGCCCAAGCTTTGCCCATGGTGACGTCCCGGCCGTGTCCCCATGGTAGGACCTGCTGAAGCACACGCCAGAGGACCACCCCGACCACCCTTTCCTCATCGACGCCCAGCGCAACATCAAGCAAGTGGCTGAGAGGATCAACAAGGGCATGAAGAGCGCGGAGGAGGTGGAGAGGAACGCCCGGATTGTGCAGGAGATTGAGTCCCACATCGAAGGCATGGAGGACGTACGTATGGGGGTCTTACACGGGGTCAGTCTTTCCTTCTCCCCAAAATGCAACCATTTCTGCTCTTTCTGGGTCACCCCAGGCTCCTCTGGGTCCTGCTTTCCCCATCATCCCTTGACCTTGGTGGGCTCCTGAGGGCTTGGGACAGGGCTCGGGTGCCAGCTCTGAGCCGGGGGGCTGCAGGGGCAGGGACGAAGCCCACAAGGGTCCTCCCCAGGGCCCCCCGCTCATGAGCCTCCTTGTCCCTACAGCTCCAGGCCCCGCTCCGCAGGTTCCTGCGCCAGGAGATGGTCGTGGAAGTGGTAAGAGCGGGGTGGTCCCTTGTCACCATCAGGGCCATGGGACCACACACTGGATGGGGCGGTGGGAGGCTGTGATTGCGGGTCATGGGATGCCTGGGTGCCCATGAGAGGCTATGGATGGATGGATGGATGGATGGATGGATGGAAGCTGCATCAGGGGAAGTTCAGATTGGACATTAGGAAACAAGGTTCTTCACTGAGAGGGTGGTTGGTCACTGGAACAGACTCACCAGGGAAGTGGTCACGGCACCAAGCCTGTCAGTTCAAGGAACGTCTGGACGATGCTCTTAGTCCTATGGTTTAGTGTTAGGTAGTCCTGCAAGGAGCAGGGAGTTGGACTTGATGATCCTTATGGGTCCCTTCCAACTCAAGATGATTCCATGATTCTATAAGGATGGACAGATGGATGGAAGGACGGATGGAAGAATGGAAGGTTGGACAGATGGATGGAAGGTTGGACAGATGGATGGATGGGCGGACAGAGGATGGATGGAAGGTTGGACAGATGAATGGATGGTTGGATGGATGGAAGGTTGGACAGATGGATGGATGGTTGGATGGATGGAAGGTTGGCTGGGTGGATGGAGAGATGGAAAGTTGGACAGATGGATGGATGGGTGGACAGAGAATGGATGGAGGGATGGAAGGTTGGACAGATGGATGGATGGAAGGTTGGATGGATGGATGGATGGAGAGATGGAAAGTTGGACAGATGGATGGTTGGATGGATGGAAGGTTGGACGGATGGATGGAGAGATGGAAAGTTGGACAGATGGATGGATGGGCGGACAGTGGATGGATGGATGGATGGATGGAAAGGACAGATGGAAGGTGGATGGAAGGATGGAAGAATGGATGGAAGGATGGACAGATGGATAGATGACAGATCGATGGGGACAATATAAAATTCCCCACGTGTGTGGGGGAAGATTAGACGGTTTGGGAGCAGGCAGAAGGCAGGGAGAGCCTGCAGCAGCCCCAGGCCAGGGGTGGACAAGGAGGCTGGAGGTGGAGACCGTGGGGGTCCTGGTGAGCCCATGCCTGGTGTTCTCATGGCCCTGGTGCTTCCCCGTGAGTGGGACCCTGTGGCGTTGCCCACCCAGCCGTTGCACCCATGTCCCCTTTCACCATCATGATGACACGGCCGGTCCCCATGCAGACGATGGTGTGGGACCTGTCCCACCCTGCAGCCTCCCTGTGCCAAGGCAGCGTGTGGGGAAACTGAGGCAGGGACCGGTCCCAGCGCTGGCAGCGGGGGGGCCAGACGTTAACCCCTTGGTGTCTCCCACCGCTCTGCAGAAGGCGGTGGGTGGGAAGAAGGACCGCTCCTTCTTCCTCTTCACGGACCTGCTGGTGTGCACGACGTTGAAGCGCAAGTCGGGCTCCCTCCGCCGCAGCTCCATGAGCCTGTGAGTGCCACCTGGGGGGGCACCCACCGCGATTACCCCAAGGGGTAGGGCTGTCCCCACCGGCTGGGCTGTCTTTAGGGTGCTGGGGACATGGGTGCAGCTCAGCCATCCCCCCCCCAACCTCACAGGTACACGGCGGCCAGCGTGATCGACACCGCCAGCAAGTACAAACTGCTCTGGAAGCTGCCGCTGGAGGACGTGGACATCGTCAAAGGTCCGTCACTGTCTGCTGGAGTGTCCCATCCCACCCCAAAACCCATTGCTCACCCCTGGCTGGTGGGGAGAAGGTTCCCCTGCGCGGCGCCGGGGAGGAAGGGGTTAACGCCGTGCTTGTGTCCACACAGGTGCCTCTCAAGCCACCAACCGGGAGAGCGTCCAGAAAAGCATCTGCCGCCTCGATGAAGACCTCAGCACTTTGGGGCAAGTCAGCAAGTTGTCGGAGACCCTCAGCTTCCCCCACCAGGTACGGGGATGATGGCCCTGGTGCTGTCCCCTGGCTGGACGCATTCCCCGTGGGACCACCCGGGATGTCCTCAGTGGGAGGGGGAACCTGTGGAAGGACTGGTGGCCATGAGTGTCCTCAAAGGTCCCAGATGCCACCAGCCCCAAAGCCACAGTGGGGTTGGGGCAGCCTCTGAAGGATGTGGCTGGTGGTGGCCCATCCCTGAGAGCTGAAGCGTTGTCGCTGTCCCCAGAGCCTGGATGACGTGATCAAGGACCTGATGGCCGCCATCCACCGGGAGCTGGCAGAGAAGCAATCCCTGTCCTTCAGCATGGCCTTCCCCCCCAACAAGGTGGAGCTCAGCACCACCAAAGCTGACGGCACCGAGTCCTTCATCTTTGAGTTCCCCAACCCTGACGCCCGGCTCAGCTTTGAGCAAGCCTTCGAAGATGCCAAGAAGAAGCTGGGTAACACCAGGGACCGGGGAGGTGGACACAGTGGTGGGGTTGGCATCACGTCCCCACTTTGGTAGACCCCTTTTCTCCATCACTTCTTCATCCTTCAATTTGATTTTCCCAGCTTCCAGCAAAAACTGCCTGGACCCAGAGTTCCTCAAGGCCATCCCCATCATGAAGACGCGGAGCGGGATGCAGGTACTTGGTGGTGCTGGGTTCAAGCAGCCCATGGGAGCTGCGGTCCTCTCCACCCTGGTGGCCTTGCCACTGGATGCCGAGAGCTCCTGTGTCCTTCCCGAATGACCCAACTCATCCCATCTTTTGCTCCCTTGCAGTTTTCTTGCGCTTCTCCCAGCCACGGCAGCCCAGAAAGCTCCCACGAGGTTTGGGTTTGCAACAGCGATGGTTACGTGGGGCAGGTTTGTTTGCTCAGCATCCGTAAGGAGCCCACGGTGGAGGCATGCATCGCCGTCTGCTCCGCCAGGATCCTCTGCATCGCCTCCGTGCCCGGTCTCAAGCGGGCGTATAGGTAGGACATTCCCACCGGCACCGCGGAGCCGGCGGGCACGGGGCGATGCTGGAGCTGCTTCTTTCCCCCCTCCCCTCGTCGCGGCAGGGAGCGTGCCGAGCCGGTGGGCAGCCCCTCCTCGGAGCCGATGCCGGCGCAGCCGGAGGATGCGGGGCCGCAGCCGTGCCTGCACATCTCCATCTCGGGTTCGTCGCTGGAGCTCTCGGAGCCGGTCGACGGCGGCAACAGGGAGCTGGTGCCCTTCGATAGCGATGACACAGATGATGAGTCCTCGCCCAGTCCCTCGGGGACGCTGCAGAGCCAAGCCAGCCACTCCACCATCTCCTCCAGCTTTGGCAGTGAGTCCCTGCTTAGCAAAAAACCACTTCTTTCACCCCAAAATCATAGAATCATAGAATGGTTTGGGTTGGAAGGGACCTTTAGAGGCTATCCAGTCCAACCCCCTGCAGTGAGCAGGGACATCTTTAACCACATCAGGTTGCTCAGAGCCCCGTCCAACCTGACCTGCAATGTTTCCAGGGATGGGGCCTCCACCGCCTCTCTGGGCAACCTGTGCCAGTGCTTCACCACCCTCATCATAAAACATTTCTTCCTTTTATCTACTCTTAATCTACATTCTTTTGGTTTAAAGCCATTAGACCTTGGCCTATCACTACAGGCCCTACTAAAATGATGGGCAGCTCCGTCATTTTGGCCACTCCGCCTTGCGTTCCTCAGGGAATTACAGAGCCGGAGGCTTTTGGACCAAGGAGATCCTGGGGAGAGAGATGGGGGGCATCAGCCCAGCCCCGTGGTGCTGGGATGGGGCTGGTGGCTTTAGGTAAAACCTGGTGGGTTTGGGGCTCAGCATCCCTACGTCCTCCTCCAGGCTTGACGTCGCAAGGGGACCCATGGTCTCTTCCCCGTCACCTTGATGGGTGTCGAGTAGTCCTGGTCTGACCCCTTGCTTCCTCCTCCTCCTCCTCATCCTCCGCAGATGAAGAGATCCCAAGCTGCAAGGAGGCAACAGCGGAGACGACGAGCTCGGAGGAAGAGCAAGAACCTGGCTTCATGCCCATCACCGGCACCTACGGCCAAAACCGGCACGGCGAGAGCCCCACGGATGGGCGAGCCCTGCGCCGCTCCAGCCGCGGCTCCTTCACCCGGGGCAGCCTCGAGGACCTCCTCAGCCTTGACCCTGAAGCCCATCAGAGCTCCATGTGGTTGGGCACCGAGGATGGCTGGTACGTCCCCAGGATGGGGGGACACGCACGTGGGGTGGACCCCGATCCTGGGTGAGCCTCAAGCTTTGCTCTTCTCCCGCAGCATCCATGTGTACCAGTCCTCGGACAACATCCGTAACAGGAAGAACAGCATGAAGATGCAACACGCCGCTGCCGTCATGTGCATCTTGTAAGCGGGGAAGAAGATTTTCGGCTCTGGGATGTCCACAGTGAGGTGGTTTGGGGTGGCTGAGTGGGCCTCTGCGACCAGTTGTCCAAGGGTTTTTCTCCCCGCAGGTACCTGGATAACCAGGTTTTCGTGTCGTTGGCCAACGGGGAGCTCGTTGCGTACCAGCGGGAGGCAGGTGAGGCTGGATCGGGGCCATCAAAGGGCACTGGGGGGTTAAACTCAGTCCCAGAGCGGTGGCTGTGGGGTGGGAACTTGGGCGGCCCCACAAGGAGGGATGCTTGGGGTGCCGGCAGCTTCCCCGCATCCACGGGAAGGGAAGGGACATCCCTCAAGCGATGCCGAAGACCCCAAAATCAGAGCCAGGCGGAGGCGTGCATCCTCCTGGTCCCTACCTGCCGCTGGCATCCCCTGGGGACATCAGCTCATGTCCCCTCTAACGGGGGACCTGGAGATGGGCATCTCCAGCCACCGCATCCCATCGGCTGGGTCAAGATGGGGTGTTCTGGGGATACTTTAACTACCCGCCCCACTCCCACCACCCTCACAGGCCGCTTCTGGGACCCCCAAAACTCCAAGTCCCTCTCCCTGGGCTCACCAGGGAGCCCCATCACCAAGATGGTGGCGGTGGCGGGGAAGCTCTGGTGCGGCTGCCAAAACCGGGTCATCGTCCTCAACACCTCCACGTTGGCGCAAGAGGTACCGCGGGCGATGGTGGGAGGTCGGGGGGACGGTGATGGGCATCGGTGGCATCATCAGTGGCATCGCTGTGGCTCTGTCACCCTCAGCACACGCTCCAGGTGGGACAGGACGGTGGGCGCAGCGTCACCTGCATGGTGAGCGCGGGGACCGGCGTGTGGGTCGCGCTGCAGAGCAGCGCCCAGGTCCGGCTTTACCACGCCACCAGCTACGAGCAGTTGGCCGAAGCGGATATCACTCCCCCGGTACACAAGATGCTCGCCGGTAAGTCCCACCGATGGCAGGTCTCCAGTGGGTGCCCATCGCTGTCTCCAGTGGGTACCTGTGCCCATCGTCTGCCTTGAAAATGCGATGCCCCGCAGCATCCAGCGCCGGGAAATTTAATATCTCCTGCATCCTGACCAGCTTCAGGGACGGGGACCCAACTTGTCACGCTCGTGGGGTTCATCCTCGATGTTCTGCAGCTGCATAATCCCACAGGGAAATAGGGAATGCCCTGGGTGGCTTCATAATCCCACGCAGGAATAGGGCATCCCTGGGTGTCCGCATAATCCCACGCAGGAATAGGGCATCCCTGGGCGTGTGCCTAATCCCCCGCAGGAATAGGGCATCCCTGGGTGTCCACATAATCCCACACAGGAATAGGGCATCCCTGGGTGTCCGTATAATCCCACGCAGGAATAGGGCATCCCTGGGCGTGTGCATAATCCCACGCAGGAATCAGGCATCCCGTGGGCATCAGCATAATCCCACAGGGTAATAGAGAATCCCCTGAGTGGCTTCGTAATCCCACGCAGGAATAGGGCATCCCTGGGCATGCGCATAATCCCACGCAGGAATAGGGCAGCCCCTGGGTTGCTGCATAATCCCACGTGGAAATAGGGCAACCTTTGGGTGGCTTCATAATCCCGTGTGGAAATAAGGAAACCCCTGAGCGTCTGCATAATCCCACGGGGTAATAGGGAATCCTCTGGATGGCTTCATAATCCCAGGTGGGAATAGGGCAGCCCCTGGGTAACTGCATAATCCCACGGGGAAATCAGGCAGCCCACTCTGGCAGCACCCAAGGGTGCCTTATACCAGCTAGGGGGGCTGTGGGGTCCCTTCCCCGCATCCCACGTCCCCCAGATACCCCTGGGAACGGAGGCCGGTGGTGTCGGCGGGGTTCACAGCCCCATGCCAGGCAGGGAGGGACGCTGACGGCTGGGATACTCGACAGGCTCGGATGCCATTATCCGGCAGCACAAGGCAGCCTGCCTGCGGATCACGGCTCTCCTGGTGTGCAAGGACTTGCTGTGGATCGGGACCAGCGCCGGCGTGGTGCTGACCCTCGCCGTCTCGGCCAAGGCGGCGCCGGCGTTGGTGGGGCTCTCCCAGGGTCACACCGGCCACGTCCGTTTCCTCACCGCCATCGAGCTGCCCGACGGCTTCGACGTCCTCTTCCCATTGCCGAGGGAGCCGGGTAGGTGGGGTGATGGGGGGGGCCCAATCCTGACCTGCTCCAGGGGGTGTGGGTGTTTTTTATGGGGCTGGGAATGCTGTCCCAACTGGTGGACAACTGGGAGTAGCCTTGAAATGTGGTCGTCGGAGTCCCCGCTCCATCCTTGCCTTGTTAAAATCCAGGGAGAAAAATTGGGGGGGGGGGGAGTATTGGGTGCTAAACTGCCCCCCCCAAGGGCTTGGGGGATCGCTTGAGTGACCCCAAATTTCCCTGGGAGACCCTAATTCCCGTGGGGAAAAGCCACTGGAAAGCCACGTGCTGAGTCTCACCCAGCCCGGCTCTGAGGTCAGGGTGGGATGGGGAGAAGGTGGAGATGGGGGGGGGAGAGGTGGTAATTTGGGTGGGAGGAACTAATATGGGAGGGAGGGACTAATTTGGGGTGGGAGGGGCTACTTGGGGATGGGAGGAGCTTTTGGGGGCCAAGATGTGGCATCTGGGAAAGTGGTGGTGATGTTCGGAGGATGCTGGTGGGATGGTGCTGGGAGGATGCTGGTGGGA
>VYZW01052090.1:2346-15181 GCA_013401315.1 Balaeniceps rex
CAAAGGAGCGTCACACAGCAAGAGTTGGTATTAATACTCAGCACTCCCCCACTGCACTCCTTGCCTTTTGCCGTTGGGTTGCCAAAGGGTTGCCATTGCTCGCCGTGCTGCAATAACCAAACCCCTTCCTGGTTCTTTAGCTCAGTTTGGTTTGCTTTCTCGCTCACAAAAACTCATAAGCTTTGTACACAACCAACATAATGTATGCAAAAAATTTTAACAAACCTATTGAGAACTTCTCATGGATGTAAAATAATGAATGTCTCCTGTACTGTGTCTCTTACTGTTGGTTGGTTGCTCACACTCTGTGCGCTTTGGTTGTGCTACTCTATAACCTTCCTGGCTTAATTCGGCTGGAAGGAGACAAGTATATTCTGTCATTTATGAACTGGCTGGAGGGCATCTGGGAGTTTTGTAACTGAGTAAAATAAATCTCAAACTAGAAAACTTGAATAACTTAGCCTGTGGTTTGAAAGCATTAAATGGGAACTCCAGGAGATGCACCAGCTTCTGTAACGGCTATTGGAATGCCGCTTCAGGGGAACATGTCAGGTCATGCAGACAGCTGCACTTTAGTTGAAAAGGGTGAAAACTAATAGCACAACATTTGAATTAATTAATATTTAGCAGTATTTGGCAATATTGCTCCCATAGGGATCTGAAACTACAGGAGGATGAAGAAGCTTTAACCAATCAAGATAATTCACTTGCCAGTTTTGTCATTCATTTAGATCAAGAGATCATGGTCACACTTTCTATGATACTGAGAGACTGTGATTAGACTTTCTGTGGTGCTGAGAGTAAACTGATTTCCAGGTTAGTAAAACATATGATTACTGTCTGGTCAATAACTTGTTAAATATATGACTCATAAAGCTGTAATGCTGTGCCTTGAAAGACTTGGTAAGTTGAAAATACTGTTTAAGCTTGAAGTTAGCAATGCTCTAATTCAGGTATGCAATAGGAATAATTAAGAGACCTTAATGGAAGGAGGATAAAAAATGATCCAAGCTCATTTTTAGCACATAACACCCCTATAGCTGGTCTTTGGAGGTAAGGGGCTGTTAAAGAAGAAGATGGGGAGGGACAAGGAGGAGGTATTGCTGCATACATTGGGGGAAAAAAACCAGATTGCCCAAAATAATTGTCAGAGGTGGCCTGTGTAGTCATCATTAGCCATAAAGGCAGAAAAGACACAGTTCTAAAACTCTCCAGGACATGCCAGCCTTAAAGGACACTACAGGGACTGATTAGTCAGAATCACAGGCAACTGGCAGCACTGCAGTAGCCAAGAAAAATCTTAATCATTAAATATAATCTTAACAATGCATTTTCTATTTAATCTTTTAATAAATTTCTTCTGTTATTGTGAATCTACAGCTTTTAAGCGTTCCCTTATTTGCAAAACTTAAATAGCGTTAGGGCTGAAAGAATGATCAGACACAAGGCACGCCATTCCCAGGGGAATGGATGTCTTACAAGCCCCAGTTGGAGACCATTGTCATAGTCACCAGCATATCCTAGCTATCCAAAGGCCAAAAGATGCACGTAGTTGGAGGTAGGACTGTCTGGGTTTCTGCATAAAGAGCTTTTTATGCAGATCACCAGAAGATGATGTGATTCAAGATCGTGGATTGAATGTCAGTGCCTCAGGAACCAGACTGTGACGGGTGAAACACCAAAGGTCGCAATCGCATAAGCCGTAATCTGCTCACATGAACAGTCGCACTGCATTCAGCAGTACTATGCAAAGGAAGCACTGATAAGCATCAACACATGCACTGAGGAATGCCCTGTGTTTTTAAGACACAAATCCCCTTCCCTTGAGTTTGCAGAGGATTACACCCTGTACAGGAATACTTTGTTCAGTTGCTCAGGTGCTATAAGTTTCTGTTAAGTTTTCTGCTCTTCACCCCTCTCATAATCTCAGATTTCAGTTGGGTTGCTGGGGAGTAAATAAGTGCCCAGTCTAACATAAAGTGTTTAAGAGTGGCTAATGTCTGAGGCTAAATGTTTTCCAACAAGTTATGGAATAGACTGATAAGCCTGATAGCGCTACGGAGGGCACTGTGCCCCCCTCTCTGTTACCTTTCTCCCCTTCAGGGCTTGGCTGCTCATGCTCCAGGGATTCAAGACTCAACTCTGCTCCCACCTGGCTGTATAACCTTGGCTCACACTGCTGGCAAAGCTGCTGACCTGTGACAAAGAACTTTGCAAATGTTTGTAGAAAATAAGAAATAAGAATAACAAAGGTAAAATTACAGGCAGGGGATCAAGGTAGCTCAAGGATTTGAGAGGAAAGATACTGACATGAGAAGGAATAAACTTCTAATGGAAAGAAATGGGGAGCTGGTTGCTGGGTTACTGGGTGTCCTCGGTATTGATGGAGCTAGTGGAAGATGTTGGGTTTGTGATGCCAAGGGTTTACTCCAGGGAGCCACGGTGGTGGGTGCTCTCCTCTGGATGTTGCCCGCTGGGCCAACAAAGGCTCCTCGGATGCCTTACGAGAGGTGGTGAACGTAGGTCTGTCTTGTAGCTCATAAAATCATAGCTATCTTTTGTGTGCCACTTAGTAAATACTTGCTGTGTACTTGTAAAGTTGTGCATATCTTCTTTGCAGAGCCTCTCTGCACCTGACTACAGACACCTGAACAAACGGACCCAAAAGAAGGGTGACAGCAGGACCTTCTCCACAAAACATCACTGCCGAGCCATTTCAGCACTGGCAGACTGTACATGAAGCCACCAGTGTACACAGAGGAGGTTCTCACACAGGTGTTGGAGTTTGCCTAGCACAGAACGCCTAGAGTCCCTACCTGGTGGACTTATCTAAGAGCTTTAACTTTTACACCAGATATTCTGTGCCTTGCTTGTTCTGATTTATTAACAGTATATAAGATGATCCAATATTTGGCCACTGCCTTTAAATCATAGGACTTTCCATTCTAAATGATAACCTTTGCATTTTATTAGTGTGGCTTAGTCTTTAATAAGCCTTTACTACGTCCATACATATTATCAACACAAGATTTTGTACCTATTATAGTCTTGGCAGTGGTATGACCACATCCACTGGCATACTTGAGAATATGATGCTGCTGCCCCAGGTCTCGTCAAGCACACACAGAGGAGGAAGCATTCGTATTGCAGTAGCACCGTGAGGGGAAGGCGTGGGCTAGCAGCGTGGGTCCAGCTGGGGGTGACAAAGCCTCCTGAATTCAGTAGCTTCTGCTGAGACCGAATCTCTATAAGCCATGTGAAGGTGTTTAGCTCCTCTTTCTCAATTTCCTCACTCCTGTAAGGGATGTTTTAGTTCCTCCTTCCCTGGAGAGACAAAAGAATTGATTGATTAATGTCTGTAAAACACCAAAGAGAGAAGTGCTATGTAAATACCATGGTTGATTATTGCTACTCAGCCTCTCAAAGGAGCATCAAACTATGTCTAGCCTTTGAGCTCAGCTGGATCTTTGGGATGAAACAGAGAACTGTATCCTGAGAGCTCAGGAGCTACTGCTTGACAGCCTCTGTAAGCACAGCAGGACAGTGTTTGCTGTGTGCCATGAGCTGTGTTTGTCTTATTCCCAATTCTTTTTGCTTTAGCTGGGAATATTATTATCAAGAGTTAAAGTGGCTGGTTGGTATTAGCAATTTGTTGCTCATTTCTATGGATTCCTCCTCATTCTCCCTTAACTCAAATATCAGATGTTTGCATACTATTTTTGAAGCCACTGGGAGCAATGCATTACAAGTATGGACTCCCAGAAGACATCTGTTTGCAAAAGTCCCTGCCAGGACCGTGGCCAAACATGACTGGCAGTTTGGCCCTTCTGAGCAAGGACTGGGGAAAGAGATGTTGCTGTCCAAGGAAAGGACAAGAAATCATGAATGTGTACTGAGCAAATTCCAGCAGTGATGCCATCATCCCCTGGCAGTGACAAAAGGTGGCAGATATTTTCATCCACCCACAAGACGTTAAGACTATTTCTGGAGGCATTTCTGGTAGCTTATTACAGTCATTATTTCTTCTGCCTTCTCGTACAATAATACATCATGAAGCAAATTTCTCATCTTCAGTCCTCAGACCCTGGAAAACTGCCCTGAGTGTACTGGGGAGGGTTGTTCTGCGTTTTGTGGGTCTGGACCACCTGTGATGTGCATAATCTCGCCTAAGACTTGCTCCACTGGAACGACCCCAGTGAAAGGTGTCAAGGTCCAGGGACTGGGTAGCTTGAGAAAAAGATAGTGTGAGTTTTGTCCCTGCCTAATTATTGTTTTCTTTTGCAATTAAATGTGCCTAGAAAGTTATTAACAGAGAATGAATTGCTCATCTGGCTAGCTGAATGGCACCACCAGGAGTCTCCAATCATAAATGTTGTGACCCAAAGGGTCCCAAAGAACCTCTATGGTAAGAACAAGTCATTACTTAACTGTGGTTGATGCCAGTACTACTCGTGGGCTCCTTCATAGAAGGAGGGGATGGAAAAGTTGAATGGGACTGCATGGTCTCAAGGTCACCTCATTTCATAAAACACTCCAGAAAGTTTCTAAGTAGCAGGAGAAGCAGAGTACATGTCCTTGGAAACTTGCAGCAATCCAAAGCCTTCAGAAATACTCGGAGGGTGTCCACAGACAGAAAGGCAAAGGCTAATGTCATCTGCAATTCTACAGCCTTCAATCCTTGCAATAATCGCAATCCTGCCCAGACTCCTCATGTCCCCTGAGACTGTGCTTCCGCAGGGCATGGGCTATTCGCTCCTTGACAAAAGCTAATGTCTCCAGCCATGGGAGGAGCATGCGGTTCACCAGGAGCCAATGCAACAGGCTCAGCTCCTTGCATCCCCACAAATGGTGCTGCCAAGGCAGAGAGGTCTCTCTCAGGCACACATCAGAAGAGGTTCCCGACAACTTGGAGCATGCCTTCCTGCTCCAGCAGCAGTCCATAGCCTCAGGCTCCCAACCGCCAGCCAGCTGTGCCTCTGTCTCTGGTTTTGCTCTCTCTGACCCCAAAAGTCTGCAGGGGCGGGTGCCACTCCTGCATGCCCCAGTTCAGGATTGCATTTCAGAAGTGATTATGGCAGAGACTTGATGAGTAGCAAACGCAAGTATATACCACACATCTTGCTGCTTTCTCTTCTTCTGCCAACCCTTAGAGCAGTGTGAAGGTTCATCATTTATTTTCTTCCCTGAGCTGATTCTCTTCTCCTTCAACACTCCCTGCCCCAAACCTGGCAGCACAGCCAAAGTTAAGCACCTCTGTGGGTTAAGTCCTTTCTGGGAAAAAACTGAACACACTGTCTCCTGGTCAGGAGCCATCCTTGTGGCACCCGGCTTCATCCCAGTTGCTTTAAGCACCTGTGTTGCCAAAAGCAGGGATGTAGCCACTCAGTACGTATAAAGAACAGTGGCCCCTGGAAGGGATCTAGGTCTCAGCTGAGCTACCTGACTGCAGAGGTACTTGTCTTACTCTGGAGGTACTTGTCTTATGCCTGTTACCAGGGGGCTGTAAAACATATGGCAGGGGCCACAGGTGCCTGAAGTTAGGTGGCAAGTCCAGGTCTTTTGTGGCACAATGCTCTGCATTGCATCAAAAGATATGGCCATAGCACACCTACAAAAGAAACTACACTGATTGAGGCTGGCTTTGCAGAGGTCTATAGCCCATGGCTTGTCTGTAAAATTATCAAATAGACATATTTCTTATGGAAAATCTTATGGCAGGTGATTTCACAGCAAATCAAGATGTGGTGTTGCAGTGTTCTCTTCAGCTGAAACCACACATGGAAGAAGTTTTCTAAGACAATATTGAACATCAATGGGTTTAGATAAAAACTGTAAGTAAAAACTGCATGGTTAATGCTAGCGAAACGACCAGTGGAGGAGCAGTTTGGATCGTAATCTTTGTGTGGGGCTCAGTGAAAATGTCAAGGCTAGTACCTGCCACCTGCAATTTTTAAACTTGGCTGTAAAAATTTCCTAATTTTGTATTTATACATATACTTGATTAAGCAGTCTGAATGCCAGAAATTATCAGAATTACGCCTCTGATGTACTTTCATAAGATGGTATACTATCCTACAGGTTTACCAACAAAGACAAATACTTTATTTGGACTTCAATTTTTGGTCTTTTTCAGCATCAGTCTGGATACTTTGCTGTAAGAGTCAAAAAAACTGACCACTTTGTATCGTTATCCGTGTAACAGAGTAAAATGCACCATAAGTTCACCTTAACTTATTAGCAAACATAACACTAATTTTGAATTTGGATAATTTCCAAGTCAAATAAAAGTGCTTCATACTCATATCTGTTCAACTTCCACTGATTTGATACCAAACTAGTGCTACTTCAAACTATTTCTGGTTTTGTGCTGGGTTTTTTACTTTAGACAATCATCTACTTTTTGTCTACTTTGGAAATTTAATGGGGCTCTCCTGTTTTGATATTAATACATTATCTGACACTCCATTGCACCATCTGCTCTCTGAGGCAGATGCTCTGCTCTCTGCTTTTCTAGAAGTGTTTTTGACTTCATATGTATTATCAGATGACCTCCCTGACCTGTTCTAGCACTCTACATAATATGTCAGTGTAATGAAAGAATAAATTTTCTCTACGATTTATTACTTGCTGTACTGGTTCAATTGATGAAGCAGAGTGCATCTCTGCATCTAGATTGAATTTTTGCAGCCTTTACTGGTTTAAAACATAATGTAGATAATGTGGGACAATGCCATGTTTTAAGTGATTTGCCAGATGGCTACAGGGACAGGGATATAATTTAGATGAGTCCTCTGCTATTACAGTCCTCCATGTATGTATTTTATGAAAGACCTTTAGTACACTATCAGTGGATGAAACAATTAGGAAACTTTCAATCAGATCAGTATTTAGTGTTGTCACAGATTGATTCTTTTTTTCCTTTTGCTCCACCAGTTAATGATTTTATAATCCTGTCAGTTAAATACCAAATCACCACTCAGTGACAAACCAACTTGGCTTGCTTATGCAAATGTATTCAAACCTCCTTAGGTCTGGAAAGGAGCTCTGAGATCTCAGATGAGAGAGGTCTTTGGTTCATTTTTCCAGAGGTAATCCAGAAGGTGCACAGACATGCAAGGCTGGAAAAAACAACATTTGAAGAGCAAGAAAATTTTGGGCAGAGGTTCAGGTCAGAGCCCATTCCACACAAAGTAGTTCACCCTGCCTTCACCTCTTGCCTGAATACAAAGAGGCAGGGTTATATTTTGGAGAAAGATTATTGCCCTTCTCATCGAGGGTGTGTGCCGGGGGGGAAGGAAACCCAGGTATATGTGACTGATGAGACTTATGGCTTGTTTCGAGTGGTATCACTGCATGCTCTGTGCATGAGTAACAGAATTTTGTTATACAGCAGTACTTGCTTGTTCTCTTATTCTGAGAGAAACCCAACAGCCCCTTTGCCTGCTGGCTGTAGTGGGTTCAGCCTCCTGCAGCCATCTCAGCAGGCAAGCTGAGACAGGAGGGAGCAACCTGCACCCTGCATTGCTCAGTCTGAAATGGGAGGAAGCTGTTACTGCACCACTGCACTCACAGGCTGCCGTCTTGGCTCCTTGCCCCAGCAGCACACCGCTCCCAGGTGCCAGGGACTGCCATGGGGGAATCCATGCTGCCCCCTCCCCAGCCTCAGCCAGGGGTGAATCCTAACGCACTTCCAGCCTTTCAGCTGTACACGCTGCTGTCCTGCTACAGTCCAGGGCTAATTTTGCACCCGTAATAGAACTTGATACTGACCAAAACTTGATGCTGGTTCAAGAACATGTTTACGTACATTTTTGCCTCTTTCTACCATACTCTACCATTTCCTTGAGCACAAAATTAGTCCTAACAGGCTCCTTTGAGCACAAAATTAGTCCTGAAAGCATCTATTTTACTGCTGCCAGAATTGCATAGTGCTTTTTTCTGTAGGACTAGGGACACGTGAAATTGCTGCTTTGTTCCTCAGTTTCCCAAAGCGTATTTATCCGTTTAGGTCTGTCTAGAGTACAGGTTCCTCACATCAGAATAGGTCTCTCACAATATTATTGAATACAGTCATAGACAATAAAACACCAGTCTTATTTAAAGCTGCTATGGTAGCTCTAATACCAATAATAATATCTTCCATCTTCTGACATGGAAATATCAGTTATGAGGTCCTTAGGACAGCCTTTCCCTTATGGCCCCAAAAGGGATGGTGACAGTAATGGATGGGAAAGGTAGCGTAGCCCACACTGTGCAAAAGAAAGCAGATGAAAAACATCTGAGTGCTTCCCTACCCCCCAGGAAGGATGCAACCTGAGATAGGACCATGTGTGTGCTGTTTTAGAATAACATTTCCTTCCTATGTTAGTCTCTATGAAAATGCAAACAGGTGTTAGAAAGCTAGTGTTACATTCTGACAAAATCTATTTAAACAACAGGCCCAGGCTTGCCCCAGTTCCGGGACAGTGGAAGGAGCCAGCAGAGACAGAAAATAATAAGCAAGCTCCTCCTAGAGGCGCTCTGCAGCTCACCCAGGTTTTAGGGGTCCCTTTCTCTCCTTGATTTGCTCCTCTCCCCTCGACCTCCTGGATAACACTGCATGTCAGCAGCTGTCGCAGGGAAAGGAATGAGTCTTTGGGCTGTCTCAAGAGCTGGATGTGTACTTGCTGCTGAAGCAGAGGCAACTGGCTCCCGCTGGGGCTGTCAGCCTTCCCCTGCTGCCAAGAAAAGGCGCTGGGGAATAACCCCTCGGGTACATTTACCTGCCCCAGGGCCAAATCCTGGCGCGGGTGGATGTGTCTGAGCAGGAGAGCTGGGGAGTGTGTTTTGTAACGCTCTTGCATCAGCCGTCGGCAGGAGAGGGGAGGAGAGGAGAAGCAGCATTTTGGTCTCACCCTTCCATGCACACAGCAAGTGAGGAGCAAATGAGGATAGGCAGCGGCTCGGCAGATGTTTGGGTTGGCAGCCTGTCCTCGCCTAGCGTCACGGTGGTACCTCCACGCTCATCGGAGAGCAGACATGTGTGACTCCAGACACATCAGGTGTGTGTTTGTCAGGAGCACATGCTGGAAAAAAAAGGAATATAACCCACCTGCCTGCTTTCCTAAGCCTTATTTAGGTAATGCAACAATATACAGCCCCACACATGAGATAAATGCCCCAAATTTAGCCTGTAATTCTAATTCTGAATTTTTTTGCCTTCCCTTGCAAGGTAGTCGGCTCTCAGAGCCGCAACAAGGGGATAGGAATTCAGCCTGCGGGCTTCTGGTCTTTATCCACACAAAACTTATGTGGACCCAGCACCACAAACTTTTCTGCACATCACACGAAATTATTCAACCCAATTACTACCTGCATCCATGAATTCCATTGGTGGGGGTTAACTACTGGTAAAACGGGGAAAATATGTTTCCTCGTGCACAAGAGCTGCAGCTCATCACTTAGCAATTCTACACCTAGACCACTTGCAGCATTCAGTGCTGCTTACAAACATCCGCTTATGAAAAGTGTCTTTTTCCCCTTGCAAATTTGTATTGAGGTATTTTGGGAAAGGAAGGAATAGCATTACTTCCCCAGATCTATGACTGTAAAAAGACCAAGTTTCCCAGTACTGAAACTGGTGAACATCAGATCTGCTAATGGACTTAATACAGCTCTGCATTTACATAATTTAACTGAGAACAGAATTTAGTCTTGTTATTTTGTTATATAAAAACTGACTGCAGTCTTGGATGAATGTCTGAGCACTCAAGCCCATTTTCCTCTAATTATCTAGGGGGAAAAAAAAGTGAAAAGTATAGTGCTTTAATCATTTCATTTTTTTACTCTAATTGAAACTTTTTTCTTTGTGAGTGGACAGAGAACAGGTGCCTAATTAGAGTGCATGATAATTCTCACACAGATATAATTAAGCAGGAAGATCAATGAAAATCACTCCTTGCTGGACTGCTGCCATTTTGGGGATAGATGTTTAAGTATATAGAAATAAATCCTTTCCCTGGGGAGTACATGATAGTGTTGTTTTGGGAAAAAGATTTCAATTGATTTGTCTTTGCAGTGGCCATGGTACTCATGAAGAGTACTGGCCAGCGTTTTAGAAGAAAAAGAGTTTTGTTGTTAATGAAAAATTGTGTGAGTGTATACAGGAGTTTTTACCTAAAAGTAAATCCTGTAGGAAACTGTTGGCCTTTCCAAGATCTTCTGGAACTTTTTTTAAAATGTTTTACAGAAATTTTATTTTTAATGTATTCATGGAGCAACTAGAGAAGACTTAAATGTGTCAGAGCATTTTGTCCTGTCCTGAGCAGATGCTGGCTGGCCAGTGAATCTGGCTACTCTGAATGTGCATGAATAATGCAAAGGAGAGGTACAGAATATCATCCTTCAGTGACGAACTAAAAAAAGGAGAAGAGCCCATTCCACTGTGACTTACGGTGCTGGGCACCTCACTTGGAGGGCACAGCTAACAGGAAAAGATCACACAGATAACCTCTTAAAGCAACACACCAGTTGCATGTCCTTTCTTTTCAGTATACTCTGCATAGATCCTTCATTTTTGTACCCTCAGGCAATGCTGTAGTGAAAAGAAAGCTCGGTGAAGAAAGCATAGTGAAAGCAAGTACAATGAAAGAAAATACTTGATCACAAGATTAATTTTATATTGGGCCACACCCTTGGAGGTAAAAGTACTTGTTTTTGCAGTCAGGTTTGGTGCTCTACCTATGACAGTGTATCCCATGTGTGCCTTGGATGACATAAGCATAAATACATGGTTCACCAGCTGCCAAGTCCCTCCATTCCTAATATATCTTCTGAAAGTATCTTCTTTGGAAAGTGCTATAGTACTTCTGGTAATGGCACCACAGTGTCTGAAAATGCACTTTACCATAATGATCCAGGTAATGAAGTCTGAATTACAGTGAAAATCCTGGAGAAGTGCTATGACATCCTCTACTCATGGCAAATGTGTTCTTCCTGATTAATGCTCTTATAATAAAACACCATGCCGATTACACCATTAATTTAAAAAGTCCTAAAGTAAAAATGCAGCTGACCGACTGATGCTCTGTGGCGTCATTTGTTGAAGTCTTTTCCTCACTGAAAAGACAACCACAGAAATGGCAGCAGATCTCTTAAACTAAAAAGTTACTAATTCATTAATAAAAGAGAACATAATGATGTACATCAGATCCAACATTACATTATTACTGAAATTACTTTCTGCTATAAATAAGCTTGCTGTTGAATACAGTGCTGGTATACTTAACATTCTTAAATACCTCATCAAAAAATTCTTATTAACTGTTGCCCATGTCTTTTTGCTTGCTATTAATAATCTATTGACAAGGAATGTAGGAAGGATTAATTCGTAAAATCTGAGATTTATATGAAAAAGAATATATACAAACATCGTGAACAACATCTCCCAATTTTGTTTCAGCTTGATTCCCTCCTGCTATACACATCTTCAAGGAGAGTAGTAAATAAGCAGCCTCGCAGGCCTGGCCACTTTGTCTACAAACGTTGTGATAGTGGGGTATCTTTAAATATAGTGATATTTTGTTCTTATCCCTACAGATTGCTCATGATTTTATGTTTCCCGTAACTTTGCCAGCCTTTGTTATGGGGTGACATAATCAACTTGCTTATCCTTCATAAGTTGTCTAGAAAACCCAACGAGCTAGCGAGATCTTTAAAATGTTTCCGAGGTAGTTGAAGATCTGATAGAAAAACTGAAGTCAGTGCTTTTTTTCCTATATCATTTCTATCCTCTATGGGAGAAAGGCTATGCTCTGGCTATTGTTCCCCCTGTTGTTCCTGTCTCCTCCTGTTAGCACATCCACTGAGCAGAGAAGCACATATATCGAAGTGAATAATATTCACCTGTCTGATAGTCCAGACTAGGCACTAAGCAGTGAATAAACTCTGTATTGTCCCAATTAAAAGGAGGCAAACACCTTTTATCCATGTTTGTCCTCAGCTGCATTACTGCTCAGGTGAAGGCTGTGGAAATTTCAGGGAGGAGGTAATTACCTTCTGCATCTTTCTTGGGGCAAGCAGACTAAGTTACCTCTGATACCACAAGCAACTCCATAAGGAACAGAGAAAGAAAAAGAAAGACGACTCTGGTAGTCTGCACTTCAAGACAAATGAAAGTCATGTTCTGCTGCTCTGCTTTTTAATGCTCCACCAAAATCCCTAAGGGGTATGCTACTGGCCCTTTTGATGTTTGCTTGCAGATCACAGCAATCAGAAAATGTGTGCATTAATGAGAATGATCAAGGCTCATCTGAACATTAAGGCTGTTGTTGCTGGCAAGTAACTGCAATACCACCTTTTGGCTGTGACTACAAGTGTCTCATGAATACTTGAAGAACTGGCTTGCATTGTCAGCACAGAAAAAAAAAATGGTGCCTGCATTTGGTCCCTTCTGCTTTTTTTTAATTATTGTTGGTAACTATTTGACTGAGAAAAGAGGAACATGTGGAGAATGAAATGTGAAGGAATTAACATGTAGTAATGACTGCTATGAGGCAGTCCTTAGCACTCATCATGCTGCAGTTTTCTCAGCCAGGCTAGAGACTGTGGAATAATCTGTTTTAATGTTGTTGGTTTTGGTTTTTTTTTCAAGATGGATCAGAAGCTGTGGAAATGATTCACTTTGACAAGAGTATGAAAACTTGCTTGCTGTCTCTGCACTGATGCCAGTTGTCTTGTGAGTTCAGCTGGACTCCTGTAGGGCGAAGCAAAGGAAATATGCTTTGTTTTTTCCTAATGAATCCTATATGATCGTTCTAGTCCCCACTTAAAGTGCTTGTGTGTTTTGGGAAAGGAG
>VYZW01052098.1:0-19626 GCA_013401315.1 Balaeniceps rex
AAATTAGCTTTTTTTTTCTTTCTAAATTTTCCATTTGCCCTTTTTGCGTACCACCTAGGTGACTATCATGTTGTTTTCAACTTCATGAAGAGGTAGAGCCCAACAGTCCATTCATGGAAATGACAGACAGCAATGCCTAAATCTCTTCCTTCAGCAGCCTCCTTGTTAGACACTGGGAAATTCATTCAATCTCTCTTTCAGTATGTTATAATATGTTAGATGATCAAAGGTGAAGCCTAGAGGATTACACACAGAAAAGATTCAGGCACCTAATACCTACCTTACACTGAATTTTAGTGCTGACGTCCTTGTGAGCCATCCAGAAATCAAATCCAATGACAAGCTCTTTACCCTGCACAAAGGAGAGTGGCACAGGGAAGCCTGACTTGGAAAACTGCACCAAATCTGGGATTTCTCTAGCTGTTTCTGCACTTTGCCATACCCACAGTAATAAGCCCATTTTACACATGTAGTACAGCCAGAAATACATCGATGTGACTCAAAAAACCAGACCAGAAACTGGAACTGAGGGCTCCTCTCTCCCACAAGGTGTTCATGTCAGAGTGACAATCAAACCCTTCTTGCTTTACCTTTGGCCATCCAAAACTTGCTTTCTTCCTACCTGTTGGTCTACCTTCAGCAGGGAGATGTAGCACACCTGCAACAGCCTTGTCTGTACTCACAGCACTTTGCAGATCTATGAATTGTATTTCCTGCAAGCTGGTAAGGTCATTTAACCCAAGTTTCCCACTTGCTGAACCAGGCTGAAGTTGGACATAGAATCATAGAATCATTAAGGTTGGAAAAGACCTCTAAGATCATCTAGTCCAACTGTCAACCCAACACCACCATGCCTACTAAACCATGTCCCAAAGTGCCATGTCTACATGTTTTTTGAACACCTCCAGGGATGGTGACTCTGCCACCTCTCTGGGCAGCCTGTTCCAATGCTTGACCACTCTTTCTCACCCACTTTGGTTGTGGTCCACAACCAAAGAAATAACTGAGGTATTAAAGTGTTGGAGACAGTTTTGGCACCAAATCTCAGTCTCATATTGGCTCAGGCCAGCAGTGACATGCCTAAGAGGCAGGATTTGAAATCTTCCATCAGGCTTTCTTTTTGGCTCAAGCAAGCCTCCTTTGGCTCAAAGTTGTGAATTGTGTTATTATGGGCTGAACTCTGCCTGGCATTGTTTGAGATTTTTTTCTGTCAGACTTTTAAGATAGATAGAAGCTTTGAAAAGTGAATACTTGAAAAATAGCAGAGTTAGTTGTTAATTCTTCTTAGCAAACTTACATTATTAGCGGTACTTGTGTTTTAATGCTTCTTCTCACACTGATTATTTTTTTACTTCAGTCCCAGTAGTCAGTGAGCTGAAGTAGTGAATGAAACACAAAACCAGAGGAATCCTGATGGAAAAAAGAGGATATTCAACAGGGAAAAAAATGGAGTCAGAAGTTAGTCTTTCCATGTGTTGGATACATGCCAGAATTATCACTGGAAGGAGAATGGGTCACTTCCATTAAGCCTACTGACAATGGAGCTAGAGAAGTGCCTGACTAAATACGGTTATGTGGCAAGCTGTATTGTATGGAGACTGAGCAAACAAAAAAACAAAGCAAAACCCCGGGAGGTCATCTTAGAAAAATCCAGTGATTAAGAAAACGATTATCAGGAATGAAATACTGACATTACATTGCTCTTGAAAGCTGGATCAGAAAGGGAGATAGGAGATATGTTCCTCATATATCGAAAGTATTAAAAGAGATTACCATTGTGACCTGTAGCTGAATACAGTCTTGTCCTCTAACATAAATGTGCAGACTCTTGGAAGTTAAACTGAATGGCAGCAGGCTTGTTATTACTTGAGTGCGTAAAGAGTCTTCATGATACTGCCCTTAAAAGAGCATGGTACATAAAGGAACACATGGTAAAGATTTGCCCTGAGCTGGATTGGAGTGTGCAGCACTAATCTGTTGTGCTATAACAGCTGAGTTAGGGACATTCACTGTTCACTCTGTTGCATGACTCTGTGGAGAATGAATCTGATCTCCACTGGTTAATAGACACATTAAAATGTGTTTATTAAAACCCCTGTTGGCTCATTGTAAAATGCTTTTCATTGGTTACCTGCAGCAAGACAAATGCAGCTTCCTTTGCTTCATTTGCATGGGATTTATGTTGACAAGAGAAGTATCCGAGGTTGACAAAACTAAGAAACCAAAGGTCTAAATTCTGTCTTGCATCACAATCCGGCTGGCAGAAGGTGAAAGCAGGTTGAGAAGGAAGTGTAAGGGCAGTAGGAAATCCTTTGAGGCACTGTCTGCAACATTAATATGAAGATTAATGCTTCTTATGACAGCCAGTGATGGCCTCTCAGAAGTATTTTTTGGAGCGTGGTCCTGGTTTACCCCATTTGCCCTCACACATTCACATGGATTTCATCCCATGTGGGATACCAGACCTCTTACGCTGATTTTATTATAACTGAAAATGTTTCCCTCTCCTGCCTGTTCTGAGAATATTTTTATAGAAATTAAACACACTTAGAAAGAAATGTGTCCTTAATTAAGTCAGGATAGAGCCATTAGTCTGAAAATTGGATGATTTTAAAATATTGACATGCAACAGGTATAACTGAAGGGTTAATATGTTTACATGGGATTGTGGGTTTTGCATTTGTTCCAGGTATCTATAAGCACTACTGACACTAGGGACTGCATTTCCAAAACGACGAGTTATTTTGGGTGCTTAGACTAAAATAGTTCACAAATGCCACTATATTTTATCAACCCCAAAGAGGAGTTCTGAAAATCATCCTCTTCAGGTATCAAAGTCTGACTCCTGAAAACTGAGTCATATAAGTTCATCAGTGTTTTGAAAATGTAACCTCAAGTAATGCAAGTCCGAGTTTTAAAGTCTCACTTTTTATCACTCGTTGAGATGCCTTTGTAGGAGAGGCAGGGTGTAGCAAGGATAAAGCTAAACTGTTCCATGCTCCTCGAAACATTGTGAGATAGAATTAAACTGAAATCAGTTGTTGGTTCACTGAACCATAGGAAGACATTCAGCCTTGGGGGATTTTTTTTTTCCCTGTCTGTAGCCACATGAAATTTAAGTATCTTATCTAGTCAGAAGAGATACAGAGAGAAATGTAACTCCACAAGATGGTATCTCAGGTTGGACTGACTGGTTGTCTGTATGTAGCTATCTCTCTCCATTGACCAGTTTGGATTAGATTATTTCTCTGATAAGTGTTTTCAAAGACTTTGGGTCTGTTGCCTTGAGATTCTGGTGGGGAAGTATCATAAGCTACCAGGCATATGATTTGTCTCCCCTAAGTTTAGATATCTACAGTGTAGGTGACTGTATGTAAGCTGGTTGACTGGACTCCCTCCAGAGTGAGTCAAGAAAAAACAAGATAAGATTCATCTAACTTATTTCAGAAGTTTGTTTTAAGGTGAAGCGATTCTGCTTCTGGAGGTATATTTCCTCTACATGAAGTCAGAGAAGTACAAAGGAACCCCAGGTTGGCTAACTCGGATGCAGACATCTACACATTGCAAAAGTTTGTGTTTGGGCAAATATTCCTCCTCCGTAACTGTATCTGTGTTCTTTAGATAACAGACTACAACAGCTTCCCTACCTTTAAATGCAAAAGTTAAATAACTTGTAAACTCTGCTTGTTTTGGTAGATCAATAAAGCTGTTGTCCCTTGTGTAAATGCTTTATCATGTAATTTTTAAATTCATGCTATTTGTTCAATAGATTGTAACATACCCTTGTACTGCCATTACAGCCCGTGTCTGCACTGAAGTGTATGTAAGCGCACAATACCCAACATACAGTCCCAGCTCTGGTTTGACATGCAAACGATGTGAATTCTGTATGTCACCATTTTGTAAAATGTGATTTAAGGAGGGCATTTTTTAACAATGAGAAATACTCCTAACAAACACCTGTAACCAATGTCTCAGAGATATTTCTTCAATGTTTTCATGCCAACATGAAGGAAGAGAGTTACCGTATTTCTGTACGTGGCACCAAGTATAGAATAAGGAAAGAGAGTTGACTGTATCTTCATTCAAAATTATTTTTCTTCATTTTTCCCACCGCTGTCCCAAGCTCCAGAGGTAAACCAAATATCTAGAACATTTATATAAAAATATCTCTAGATGTTCTTCTTGACAAAGTGGCCATGTAAACCAGGGCACTCACTATCGTCAACATAACAATGGTGGAAAAACATAAGAATGCTTTTTAGACTTGCTGTTTTCAGTGTAGTCTATAGAAAACCACTCTGGGGTGAAGTTCTGACTTCACAAAAATGATCTAACCATTACTGAGGTCAACGGGGCCAAGACTTCACCTTCTTCCCCTCTTGCCCTGTCTCTGCAACTGGAGGACTATTAATGAATGTGTTAGTTAATGTTTGCTTAGGGCTTTGGAGAAGCGGTGTACCACCAAAGTGCTCATTAACAGTGGCAAACATCAGAGCTTGTGTCCCCACTCCTCCCCATGGGAAGAAGAGCAGCTCTCACTTTTTGTCCACCCGCTGTAATCTCTGCACCATCCTCCAGGTCATCTGAGTTGTCCAGAAGCAGCACTTCCACCTAATAAAATTAATTCTCCTGTGGTAGATATTAATCAAAATCCTTCTGCCACTCTCATATCAAACTTCAAATACATTTTAGTCTGGTTTTGCATCTTATGCTGTAGTGGGAGGGAGGGATAAGATTAAAGAAAAAAACAAACTGCACAAGCGAATCAAACTCTGTAGTGGTGGGTAATAATTATGGTAATAAAACGTATTTCTAGATGACCTGCAAGTTTAAATATTAGGCTTTGGCATAGGTATAAGCCTCTGCAGCCATTTTGCTGAACTCCTGAGAACACAGCTGTTTGCAGGTGCTCAGGAAGCCCTTAGCTGGAGCCACGCTAGTGGGAGCTGTACAGCGTGCCAGTATTTCCCCCAGCACCTCCATCTCTTTTGATACCTCGTAGGGTCTCGTGAGGTATTTAAGTGAAAAGTGCTGGCATGGAGATGACACAGTAAAACAAAAAGAGGGAGAGAGAGAGCATGCCAAGCTCTAGGGAGTATATAAATATATTATAAAGCCCTGGAACACTCAATAATTAATCCTGAGCAAGAAGTCTCACTCATTTTCTCTCTTTTTTTCATTTTTTATTTTTCATTATGGAAAGAACAACAAAACAAAAGGTTAGAAATTCCCTCCTCCCACTAAACTCAGTCACTAAAGCAAGAAAGAGTTTAGTTTAACCCTTGATATACATAAAGTTATCTCATCTGCTATTTGCTCACACACCGTTTCCCTCTGTTCCCAAACTGCTTCTCCTTTCCTTTGCAGCTTTTTGTAACCCATGACAGGAGACCGACTTGCCTCCTACTTTCTGGTTTCCTTCACACTGTGCTGCTCAGGTTTTTTAATCGGAGTTTCTGGAGCAATCCCAAACGCTGCTTGTCCTTGTTTCCTTGTGCAGTTTAACCTTCTTCAGCGGCTCTCGCTTTCAGCGACGTGTACCGCAGGTGATGTCTGCATCAGCCTTTTTTGCTGCCGAACAGTCCGGGTTGTCTCATTTTCTGTTCTCCGTCTTGGTCTTTGTCCTCTTAATTTGACTGTGAGGTGATAAGGCTGCAGGATGTGTCTTAATGTAGCTGCTCCCAAGGCAGATCCAGATGAGCCGATGCGGTTATGTGACACTGGGAGATTTGTCAGCCGCGATGCAGTGGCGAGATAACGGCGTTCGGTGTCCCTGGGCTGGCGCTGGCTCGTCTTCTGCTGGTCCATGCTGGCTAATAGGGGGATGCAGATCTGGGAATTTGGTTGTTTTTTTCGAGATTTGTCTCTTGTGGCAAAATATAGTCACCCCTTCCCATGAACCACTGCTCGGGCCTCCTAATTTTCCTCCTACGTTGTTTCTCAAGTAGCATGTTTGCACACACATGCATCTGCAGAAAGAGTTGCTGACAGTTTAATCAAAAGTACAGATAATGGAGCAGCTCTGTTAACTGTCAGAGCTCCCTTCTGAAAATAAGCTCCTCTTAATATCGACAGTGTTTATAATTTCCTTTAGATTAGAAAAATGCCTTGAATTGGGCCTCTCTTGTGTTGGGCAACGAGAATAGAACACAGCCCTTGACCTGATAAAGAAGATCTTTGCAGGCTGAATAAATAAAACACAAAAGAGGCAGGAGGAACTCCTGCAGAAATGAGCAGAAAAAGGAATGTTTTCAAATGTCATGTTAGATTTACAACGCTGGTACCTCTCATTTTTGCTCAGTCTTTGTTGAATCTGCCTTCCTTTTGTTTGTTCGTGGGTATATTCTATTGTGTGTTCTCAGCTGATTCAGGGTTTGGAGGGAAGGCTGAAATGGAGTTATTTTAAGACACAAATTCATGATGGTTAATAGAAAAGGGGACCTGAGCTTTAGTTATTACTTAGTTTTGTCTTTTAGATGGTCCTGTGCTATGGCTATGTCGCTGTTACATTTGCTAAATAAAAGCCTATGCATCCGAAGCAGTTTAAATACAATAACACAAAGAAAAAATTAAAAAACAAAACAAAACAAAACTAGATTAAAATAACCAAAAATAAAATAAAATAAAACAAAGTAAAATAAAATAAAATAAATCCAGAGCAGCCTACTATTGTTACACAACACTTGAAGAGTTACCACCCTTCTCTTCCATCTCAAATTCGGCCTGCCAGTTATTTATCAGTTAGTGATACTGAAATGAATGCCTTTTTATTTTGCCCACACAACATGACTTTATACATAAAGCCTGGTAATAACTAAACATTTTCTTCCTTTAGTGATGCTAAAACTGAGCATAAACATTACCTTCATTGTCAGGCAATGGAAAAGTAAGTTGAGAATAAGGTGATGCATTAGTTTATTCAAAACTGATGATAGCATAATGGTATTTATTATTACCTGAGGTATTTCCATAGCTAATTTTTCTGAAAGAGCATGTAGTGTAAAGATCCTGGGTTTTACTTGATTCACACCCTTTGCCTCATCTTCCCCATCCATAAAACATCTCTAATGACTCCTACATTTTTTTTGTGAAGTACTTGGAGATTTAGTGATGAAAAGCACTAATAAAAAAGGGGTAATAAGAACAGAGCATAGGACCTAAATTTAAAGAAATTCAGAGAAGGACAAAAGTATTGCCATTGATTGCCTTACAACAAATCCTTCAGGAAGTAAATGCAGTGTGAAAGAAATTTAAATCACTGAGTTGAAAATTCAACCTTATCAAAAATGGTTATGTCTGACTGAGAGTGTTGGGGTTTTTTCTCTCAGCGATAGTATGGTCAGCCCTGTAAAATGTGCACCATTGGCCAAAAAGTCTTTGTTAAACCGTGTAATGATGTAATTAATGATGCAAGAGGCACCTTGACTCCACTAATTATTCAGGACATGGCAAGAGACAGAAAAACAGGGAACAGTCGTAAGTCAGAAGGAGAGCTGGAGCAATGTGTAATCCTTCTTTTTACCAGCATAAGCTCTTTAGGGATTAGAGATTGTTATTATGTTTATGTCTTGTTAAGATGAGTGCCTTGACTGTGCTGAATAAATAATAAAATAATTGAGAACAGTGAGCATCTAAAACATGGAGGAGAGCAGAAAGAGTGGGGAAAGCAAAGGTAAGATTGTTTTGTTACTCAGTCGCACGGGAATTGTCAGCTTTTAGGTTTTATATGCAAACTAAAGTGTAAATGTTTGATCTGGGCCACCAAGGATGATTTCCCTAGTCCTGTGTATTCAGCTGAGCAAAGGAATGAAATCAATAAGTGTGAATATTTGTCAAATTACATTTGGACCTAATGAGAGAGAAAGCTGATCATCATGCTCGAGAGAGAGCAAAGGATGTAGGCTCCAAAACATGGTGGAAAAAGAAAGAATTATGTTCTGCTCTGCTTCATACCCAGCCTTTATCACTGCACGATCTGAGTGCTTTCCAGTAGCGCATTAAGCAGGATGACTAACATCTGTCACATCAAGATCTGTTCTCCCTGTCACTTTTTCCATCACCACCACTCCCCTTGAAAAGTGGGAGCATTTGATGTGCAGGAGACAGTTTCATTTTGGAAGGTTTTGGGAGGGGGGGGTGTGTGCTTTTTCTTTTTTTTTTTTTTTTTAATGCACAGACAGGTCTCTGTTTAGGTTGGAGAGTGCAGTGGAGCCACATTTGAAACAGAGATGATAAGGTCTGCAGTGGTCCTGCAGAGGTTTGTTAACCTCTCACACACTCATCAGTTCCTAAAGGGAAACTGTTTCTCTATGCACTTTTAGAGAAAAGGGCAGATTTTGAGTCTGATCCAGGACTCTATGGGAGGGTGTCATCCACAGATTGAATCACAGAAGTGTTACAAACCTGAAAACCCCATCGGTAAGGTTGTGTAAGGACTTTGGGGTTGCTCTGAGGATGGGTCAAACCTTGAGGTTCAGACTGAGCCTTTAAATCACACACAAGTCAGGAAGAGTTTTGCTGCAGGACGAACAGACTGAGGATTTTACAATTTGGCCTGGCTAATGATAACACTGATAAAACTCCAAGGTTTGTAGATATTGATTCTGTTATACTCTGTTCTCTACAGATGATAGTGCTGATGCTGATTTGAACTGCATTGGCATTCATGAAGTTATTTCTCATTTTAACACTCAGATAACTGGGAGCCGGACCAGCATATCTGGGTTTCAGATTTTCCCTGAAATGTGGTTGCTGGGATTTGTGTTGTTGGTTTTTAAAAAGAACAAAATATATTCAGCCAGCCTGTAAAAGAGAAAATAATCAATTCCACTGATTTTTAACCTTGTTTTATTTAAGAATCATTAACATCTTCAGTTGGAGATATTCCTCTCTAAGAGATGTCACCTATTTGCATTTCACTTGCTTTCTCTCAGTTTTCTTTTGCAGATCTGTTAGAACTTGTCTACAGATCCCATTGTGGTCTGTGGACTGGTGTTGAAAATATTGATCTGTCTAAATTAAGACTTGTATAGAGATTTCACAGGCAAGAGATTCACTATAACTGTCATGATTCTATTGAAAACTTTGCTTTATTTGATCTCTTTTTTTTGTAATTTGCACCTTCAGAAATTATGACTTCATGTGAAGACCTGAGCTTTCTGCTATGTATAAAAGGAAAATTTGAAAATATGACCCAAGCACAGCCTTTTAATAACTTGTCGATATTTTCAGGAGAGTAATTAATGATTTTAGAATATTCAGGGTTAACTATACTGCAAGTATTCAAAGCAGTGATAAGGAGAATGATACAGCTCCCCCTCTCCCCTTCCCGGACTACCAGGAAGGTTTGGGATGAGTAAGGCAGAAAGAGTAGGTGACAGTACTGGCACAGAAAACGAGGCATGAGTTGGAGGCATCCAGGAGCCCAGGGTATATCCTATAGTTCTGGTCCTCCAACTCCTTCCAGGGTACGTAACTTAATTCCTTATTATTGCTGATATCAGGCTTGAAACTTGGAATGTGTTAAGGTGAAGAACGGAAAATTAATTGACATAGTGAACGATGAAGACTTAAACTGAAATGGTGGAGGGAAGAGGGATATATAGCGATATAGCCCAATATCAGTGGGCTGGCAGATAGTAGGTTAGAGAAGCACGTAATTATTTCTCGTTGGGCATTTTGGTTGGAGGGGAAAGGTGGCTACACCATCTGGCAGCTTTTTGTGATTTAGTCCCAGCTGGTTCTTCTAGTGAGGGCTCCCAAAGAGACTAGAAAGCTGGCCTTGTTCACTAGAAACTGTTGTGAGTTGGCTCGTATGCTCAAAGTCAGAAGAGGCTGTTCAAAAAGCAAAATTTTGGAGGCTCACACAGAAAATTTTAATAACTTTCAGGCCAAATCTCATTACTTTGGCAGTTAAACTCATCAGTTCTGGAGTTCCCGGGATTGCTAGTCTTCCTGCCCTGGAAAGGCTTAAACACATGCTTACTGCTATGCACTGAATAAAGCCCTACAAACATTATGCCACGTGTAGACTTAAACATGTCTGTGAGTCTTTGCAGAACTGATGTCTTACACTATAAAATCTTTAACACAGGTGCCAAAAGTTCAAATGAGAACATTTATTTATATGTTTATATAGACAGAATACTGGGAAAAAAATGCATTGTAAAGCATATGTTTCCATTATTTCAGTTATTATTTTTTATGTAGAATTTTCCATGGTTGTGTCTGACTCTTGTCATGTCAATGTGCTGGAATAAGTGCTCATCCTCCTTTGAAAAAGTAGTAACCAAGTTTCATCGTCTGTATGGTTAACACTCAACTACCACCTTTCCAGTTCAGCTCCTGTAACTTCCACTTCACGTTTAGCCCCTTTAACTCTGTCCGAGCTGCTGCAAACAAAGCAGTTGCCATTGCTTCCTGGTATAGACTATCCCCTTTCTTCTCTTTTCATCCTTAAAATCATCTTCAGGATCCAGTTGCTTTGCACCAATTTGAAGCACATTGCTCAGGAGCCCACATAGCCCTCCCCGGCAGCATCTCATTTAAGCTCATGTTATTTCATGTGCACTGTCTCTTGCACCTAGTTTTACTCTCATCTCAGAGCAAGCTTTAAGCATTGCATCTCCCTCTCCTCTTTCATTTGCCTGCTTTCAGGCTCGCCGCTCCTGAGAAGCGATCACCCCACCTCTTAGCAATCCTCCTTCAGTCACTGTTGATGTGGTAATAATTCACTAGTGCAAAAGCTGAATGTATAAATTGAGGATTAAAAAAGATTAACGGCAGTGGCGTAATTAAATCAAACCTGTGATCTCTTGTTTCTCTTACCCTTTCCTCTCCCATTTCTCCAAGAACCACTCAGACCCCTAGTCTTGCATTGCAAGGCAGAATTCAGTATAAGAGCAATAGGGATGTGTGCGTGTGTGTTGCAGGGGGACAGTCAGAAACATAGCATCAAGCCCTAAGATCTAGAAAGTGGAAACTGATCTATAAGGACACTCCTTTTTACATCCTAAAAAAATTATGACAGTGCCTTCTCACTTAGAGCGCCCAAATTCCTGTTGAATAAGAGTCATTGCTTGTCCATCTGTTTGCTTTTTTTTAATTAGTTAGACTGACAAGAAGCTGCCTGCCACATTTTCTGTTGAATTCATTCTATTTAGCATGGGTTGGCTGCAAAGCAACTCCCTGCTTCAGTCAGATGGAGAGACCTGGCAGATGGGACATCTTTCAAGGTCATTTTTGCATGTGTCTGTGGGTATATGTGGCCAGAATAACCTTCGCTGTGTCACTTTTATTTAAACACTTTTTTTTTCCCCTTTGGCTGTAATATATTGAAAATACTACAACTTAAAAATATTCTGCAAATACAAACTCATTTTCATAGCCTTGACATCTTTTAAATATGTCATCAAAGTTTATTTTGCTAGCAATAAAACCATAAAATGTGATAATTTATGGAAGCAGCAGTGTCAGTGTATGAAATTAAGGAACAAGTGGTGGGTGGAATCAACAAGAGAATCAAGTAGTAGCAAAGACCCCAATTTTTATCATTTGCATTCCCATCAGGATCCATCCTTAGGCTCTGACACAGTAGTAATAGCTACTCACTAAAGCCGAGACATCAGCTGGCCTGAGAACGGCCACTCTGCCCAGAGGCTTTCATTTTAGAGTCCCCTCAATTGATACAATTCTTCATTTATGCAAAATGTTTGTTAGATGAAGTTTTCCCCTTGACTCTACCAAGTTTTGTGTCCTTGGTGAGGAACACTGGGTGGTTTACAACCTGGGATCCCTCACCATCCTCCTTTAGTGACTGTCCAGACTTCTTTGAACTACACAAGGTCCTTTCAGGTAGTGGGCAGAAGAATCCTTTGGATACCTACAAAACATATGAATGTGATGGTGTACGTATGCACATGTCTACTCACAGTCCCATAGCACATCTGTACAGACATGCTCTACAAAAAGGAGAAAAGATAATAATTACTTGTAAAATACATAGCAAGTGTAGAAGCAGAACACCTTTTCCAGTCAGAACCAACTGTGAAAGAATGCGAAACCCATTCAGTTTATGTGACTGAGCAGAAAGTTGATAGATCATCCTTTTTGAAGTGCAGATGTAGGTAAAAGTTATAAAGATTGTATCATCTTGAGTCTCTGAGAGGGAGTCTGGTTGCAGCTGACCTGGAAATCCCAGGGTGATTGTGTGTGTCCCCTGGAAGGTCAAAATCTTCTGTGCTGTTTTCATCTTGTAAAATAATACAGTATTTCCTTTTAATGTGGTGGCTTATGTCTGAAACAAAAAGCATAAACATATTTGTTCATTCTTAAAAGTGTTTCCTATGAATCTACTCAAAGCCCATTTGCAGTATTTGAAACTACTATAGCAGGTTCTATATCTACAACGTCAGTCCTTTTTTGCTATTCTGTTTTTAAAGCCTACCCATCATTGTTGAATCTCTTTTTAACACATCAAAGCAAGAAACCCCAAATCTAATCAAATGGATTACTGAGGATTAGCTAAAGTGGATAAGGACATTTTTGCAGGTTCATAATCACTTCTAGTTGCATAATATACCTATTGTGCCATACCAAAATAATTTATTCATCTTGGTTGTATAAGCTTTTGTCTGAGCATTTTTCTTCTATCCAACAAGAAAAAATGATCACACATTACTACGCAGTAAAACTTGGTTTTGTCACAATGGACGAAAGAATAGAGTAATGGATTGTTTTAACATCACTAATAGTCAGTTACAGGCCTGAAAAAAGTTCTGTGTAGGAGAGATATAATTTTAGGACATAGAAGAAGTAAAAAATGAAATCATATATGTGTACACATATACATTCATGCACACACATGCGTATACACACATCAGATAAATCTTCATTTTCCTTTTTGTCCTCCAAACAAATAGTGGAGAAAAAAAATGTTTACATTCGAAATATTTCTGATAAAAATAAAAAACTCCATAACTACAAGCATCCAAAATTGTTGAGCGTAGCTCTGTTCTTCAAAGAAAATTTTAGCTACAACTGGACTTGTTTAGGATACCTCAGCCCATAAGAATAATGGTGATGTAAAATCTGACATAATCTCTGTGCTTTTCTAAAGTTCATTCTGTAAATGTATCTTGAGATGGGCTTTCTTCTAGACTACAAAAACAAGCTGAGTGTAGCAGGTAATTAACATATTTCTAATCACCACTTTTTACTGACTAAAGGTGAAAATTGTATTATTTGAAAATGTGTTACCTGCTATGGTTAAACAATACATTTTCAAGATGTACTAATCCCTGTCAATGCTAAATGGATGATGATGAAAAAAAGTGAGCATCAACACATCAGGTAGTTTTCTGAATAGATGTGTTTTTCTAGTCTGGGCTGAATCATTAGGTATAAACCACTCCGTATCTGAGAAAAAGAAAAAGGAGCCGAATTGTAATTTTTGAAGATGCAAAATAGTTGTGAATGAGAATCAGTATGATCCTCTGCTCTGACTTTCCAACAAGGGAATGTGAAGACAAGGGGCAGGCATCCACCATGTGGATGGTGGGAGAGCTGAGCATCTCCTGCCTAGAGCCTTGTGTGATGTGGGAGGACCCCAGGTAAGGCACTGGGACAGGCAACTGCCACCGCACACACTCAGACAGCAGAGGTGGGGGTGGAAAGAGGCACAAGTCCCTTGGATTTTGCACAGTGCAGAGAGACTCTCACCCGCTGCAGGAACCTCTCAGTTTGGGGCCAGCTATTTTCTTGGATGAACAGCTGTGTCTGAAGCTCCAGGTCAAGGACTTTGAGGGAATCCACAGTCTTGTGCTGGGGGAACGGATGGGCTGCCAGAGCTTCAGCAGAAGTAAGGACACCCTCAGTCCCTCCCTGCTACATCATTCAGTGATATAGTTGTCCACAGGGGACACGACTCTCTGGTAGATCTCCTCTAGTTTTGTCCTCTTCTATAGCATAGCACTTAGTAATTTCTGTGCCAATTCTACAACCTCTGCCTGCATGTCTTTCGTTTTTCAAATGGGTATGCTGTAGCTCAGTCTTAAGTTAAACAGTTTAACTGACGAAGAACTAACATGAAATCTAGATACACTCTTTGAGGAGCTAATCACACTAATGGTTTAGCCTGAATTTATCTAGTTTCATCTTCCAAACACTGGCTGGTACACTTTGTTTGTTTTTACTTCTTCTAAATTAAAGATCAGTTTACAGTCAGAAAGCTCTTCCTTCTCTAAGTGCATATAACCCATCACCAGGTCAACTCTCGGTCATCTACAAGTATACTAAGTAGATTGGGAAACTATGATTTCCCCTTAAAGGCATGTTTCCCTATCCTAGATTATCCTTTTAAGATCATTTCCAAAATCTTTCTCAATTAATATCTTTTTTTTGGAAGTGTGATTGCTGGAAACCGTCCAGGAAAAACCTCACAAGTCCTATCACTGATAGCATTTCTATACCCTAACTTGATGCTTAAGCACCCAAAGATTTTATTTGTATTCTTTGTTATAGCATCACATGGTTTTTACTTTTTTTTTTTTCAGTTGGTTATTGAGGAAGAAGCTTTAGATCTTGTTTCAGCATAGCATATCCCTGCTTTTTAAGTATGGTCTGTATTCCTGGTTCCTAGATGGAGGACCTTACATTTGTCTGAATCAAAATGCGCTTTTATTAAATGAGTCACTCTTAACAAACTACTCACAAGAGTCAGGGTATCTAAGACCCTCCTTCTCTCCCAGTCTGCTGATTTTTATCCATAATGAAACTGAATGAGTGGGAGATGAGTTTTAATGGTTTTTTAGTAACTTCTTAAATTCATTTCACTATGTTTAAACAAGCGCTAAACTTCATTTCCTCTCCCTAAAATGATGTAATCAGACTGACAAGTCTACAACTGGTTTTGATGGTAGATAGTCCTTGATTATTATTAATGCAAACGGTTTAATATCCCCCGAGCCTCAGCCAACCTGCATGAAAAGAAATGTTCCCTGGCTATAATATCAGGAAAGCAAAGTGAGCTGGCGTCCTCATTGTTAGTTCGGAAAAGAAAAAAAAAGACTTGCAGCTGGCCACAAATTTCTTATTTGTACCCCAAGCAATGTTTGAATATTGCGTTCCTTTTCTCTTTATAAAAGTGTAAGTGTGATCTGTTAAAACTCCACTCAAACTTCCTTTGAAACATATTTATCTTTTGAGGAAGGCTGTTTTTCATAATAAAAATATTATCCAGAGGAAGCAGAGTTACACGCATTCAACAAATTTACAAGGTGATACTGTTAACATAGATTTTACTACCAGAGGTCTTGCCAAGGGCCATACCTTTTTGCCCTGATTATATGATTTCCTCTTTGTTTGTTCAGCACACTCCAGTCCGTTCCTCCTTCTGGTCTCTCCGCGGCCCATTTCTCGTGCCATTGCTCTGCTGCGTGAGCTCCCATTTCAGGCGTTATAAAGCCTGTCACAAGCCATGTGCTCAGTACTTTCCTGCTCTATGAAGTGACTGCCCATGCTGGCACCTGAGTCTAGAGGGACATAAGTCTTTCTTTTAGCTCCTCAGTGCATCCAGTTTCTGCATGGTTAGCGTTTTCAGCATGAAATCCCATCTTTGCTCACACTGCAGTTAGTCCTTGCCCTAAGGCACAGAGGAAAGTGCTTCGGATGATGCACCGGAGTTTCCAGAAGACCAGGATAGACACCATGGCTGGTCATCACTTACAGAGTCTTCCCTTACTTCCCTTACTTCCCAGCAGAAGGTTTAACCAGCACATTCAGGATTTTTTCTAGGGAGTGCTTGGGGAGAGTGTACATGCTGTGATGGATCCAGTAGGACATATAGGAAGCTTACAGTGGGGTTAAGGGCTTGCTGGTTTTAGAGGATCATAGAGAAGACCACCACAGGCTTGGATTAGAGAGGCTGGTGTGTCACTGGTGTAAATGTGCCAACAGGTCTGTACTGTTTGGCTGACATGAAACAGAGAGAGGTCTACAACAGCTCTGCTGACTTGGCATGGGGGCTGTTACCTTACCACACTCTAATAGCTTCATCATTACTCCTTGTTTAGGGGGTGCTTCCATTCAACCCAAACAGATGGACTGCTTTGTTATCAGTGTGGAGACGACTACATTTTTTTTCTCCTATAAAATATTTTTAGAAGACTCTTGCCTTTTATTTTTCAGTTCTCACTTACTACTTTTCCATGCCTCACCATTTTTCTCTTTCCTTCCTCATGCATCCTGCGTCATGTCTTTGGAAAGAACCACTTTAATACATGACATGCATTATCCAGCACTTCCACAAAGAACAAAAGGAAGGCTAAGTGCTAAAAGAGGGAGGATGCATACAAAAGGAGCTCGACTTATTTCTATATTATAATTAAAGCTATTAAAATATTTCTGTATCCAACACTGACATTCTGTATCTTTGCAGCAGCTGCAGAGTCAGAAGAAAACTTGAGGCTTTACTTGCAGGCCTCCAGGGAACAGCAGCTCCTCAAGGCCATAAATGCCTTATTGCCATCGACATGGTTTCTCCTACTCTCAGGGTTTTTCTGAATTGTATAAATAAGGATCAATGCTGAGAAAGGCTGCGTATCTTCAGTGGTCATTGACTCTTGTTGAACCGAGAGCCCTTGGGTCCTTGCAGGATCCAGTTACTCAGTGATCATTAAGCTGATAACAACTGCCTCTTCTTGGAGTTGGTCATTTTTCTTGTAGTGTTGACCCTCCAGACAAAAAGAAACAAAACAAACCGACAACCAAAAAAAAAATCAAACGAAAAACCAATCAAAAAAAAAACCCTAGAGAAAAATAAGGATAATTAATCTCAATGGAAATAAATATTGGACTAGATTTCCTTCCTGTGACTCCTCATTATTCATAATTTAAATATTTGGACTGTTTTGGATAGGAGTACATAAACAATGGATAATAAGGAGGCAAAAGATGAGAATTAGCATGGCACTTTTTCACTGAATGGGTCACAAGTTCAGGTAATGTGCAGCTCACTGTTCATCAGGCGCTGAATTCATCTCCATACGTACAAGACAGACGTTCCCATAATGGGCAGTAAGACACAGGCCTCTGTTCTGCAACTAAATATATATATTTTTATATTCAGGGATCTTATAAAAAAGTGATCCCCCTTTTCTGCTGAATCCAGTAGCAGAGTGTACTCCATGGTACCACCTCACTACACGTTTTTGAGGTGAAAGCATTTTACCTTTCAGTATTTGCTCTGAAACTTTGGTAGGGAAAGAACTGGGAAAAAGGACCTTGTGGTTTTGAAGACCTCTTGGTTTGGATATACTTGGGTCAGAGGGCTTTGACTTGCAACAGAGATAACAAACTGGAATCTGGACTTGGAATCCCACAATCAACAGAAAATTTCTCAGAGTCTTATCCAGGCTCATCTCCCAGGACTAGGAAACCTCAATTTCCAGTCTATGTCAAGTCAACTCCTAATACTTTTTCCATAAGTGAAGTTAGCTTAAAACCATCAAAAAGCATATTCTGTTCCATGGGATTGTTCAACTCATTTTCTTTTCATTATTTACGTGTTATAAATTCTGATGTTTTAGGAAAGCCTGCTTCTATTTTTCCCTTCTAATTCCACCTCATTTCTACTTTGTGCAGTGCTAAATATTCCTTTTCCTCCTCTTTTTCACACTTTTTGAACATTTGCCATTGATTAACATATCTTTGTCCTTCATCAGGATCCCATTGAAACCTCTGCAAACCCTCCCATAAAAGTCACAAAGAGCCAACCCAGTGCCTTAGTCATCACTTTCCCAAGTTATTCAGAGGCTGTTTCCTCCCAGATCAGTCCTCCTACCTCTTTAATTGTTCGAGTCTATGCCTCTGAAGTGCCTCCAGCTCTTTCTGATAATGAGGTGTTTCAACCGAACACCTTTCCAGATGTTGTGTCACTGGCACTAGGCACAAAGGAGAGGTTGTTACCACCTTATGCAGAAACATGGTGGTAATTCTGTTTATGCACTCTGGAATAAAGTTTTAATAGGTTTTTTGAGGGGTTGGGTTTTGTTCGATCTTTTTTTTTCCTGTTATGTATCAATTGCAAATTTATGTCTAATTTACAGGTTAGAAATGAGCAAATGCCTTGAGCACATTTTCAGCAGCTGCAACCTGCTGTCTGAGGTGATGATATTTCATTCCAGTGTTGGTTGTTTCCTTTCAAATTGTCACCTGAGCTGCTGTTTTAGAACTGCAGGTTGCCCTCAGCTTTCTGGTCATCATTTTGAGGATATGGCTGAAGTACTTAACAGGATAAAGACTGCGATTTTCTGCCCCATGGTGATGCTTGTATCTGCTTGTCTGTTTTTTCCCAAATGCTTGACCTGTTATTTGACCTAGGTGACTAGTACAGATCAACTCTGAAATAAATACTTCATAAATTTTAAGGCCAGAAGGGAACATTATGCTCATCTAATCTGACATTCTACAAGCAAAAGGCCATGGAGTTTGACAGGTAGCTCCCATCTTCTGGTTTAGCTGAAATATGTATTTTAGAAAGTCTTGTCTCAGAGATTTGCAATGATAGGCTGTCTGCCTTATCTCCCAGTGACTAATTGCCCTAACTGTACCAAAAAAAAAAAAGAAAAGAAAAAATTATGCAGCATATCCAGAGTCAATTAATCCAGCTTTAGAGTCCAGTCATTAGATCTTGTTGTTTCTTGATCTTTTAGATTGCTATAATAAATCTTTTACCCATGTAAGCGACTGCACTTGCAAAGAAGATGACAAACTCGGGGCCTTAGATATATTGTCTACAGATGTGTGTTAAGCAATAAAAAGAAGATTTAAGCTGAGGAAAAAATAAATATTAAATTGTTGATCTGTTTGCGGAAAATGCATTTTCCCCATAAGAGTATTAAAAAGAGTGGATAAATTGCTCATCATAAATAATTGGAGAAGGCTGACTAATGGCCCAAATTTCCTTTGGCATTTCTGTTTTCCCCCTCCTCTTGGAAGATATTACTTCAAAACTTGGGGGGAGGGCTGTTGTTTGGTGTTTTTATTTCCTCCCAGATATAATTTGATTCAGTGATGACTTCCCAGTGAAAGTGGTTTTGTTCTGAAAAGAAATTGTAAAAGAGAAAAAGAAACCAAATGTTAATTTCTGTTCACATAAACTAATGGCATCAATGAGAAGTCAATTTGAATAGAAAGTAATTCATAAGTACAGCAGGGGTCTGGTTTTCTGTCACTGTGGAATGTAATTAAAAGGGAACTTTCATAGATATAAATTTGGAGTAATCAGAATTTTCCATCTGTTACTGCATCCATTTCTGAGTGGTTCCAGAGCTAGGGATCTAGCTTCTTCCAAGACAACTGTTTCTTGACTAAAGCAAGCTGCCCAAGCAGTGGCCATTTCAATTCAAGTGCAAACTCCACAAAAATTATCATTTACCTTGAGATGGTTTGTCATGGCAGGTCTTTTCTTCAATAAATGGGATGAGTGTCTGCTGAGTGTGTTTACTCATGGCGTACAGTTTCATAGCTTGTTCTGGCTCTACAGAGCCCCTCGTATTTTGGAGAACAGCAGAGCTGTCAGCCTCTGAACCCCCTGCCAGCATCCTGTGCACAGTCTGCCAAAAG
>VYZW01052111.1:350-25657 GCA_013401315.1 Balaeniceps rex
CCTGTTAGAGGAAGGGATTTAAATTAAGTGTGATAAACATCCGTCATATAATGCTTGGCTTAGTTCACAAAAATTACTGTGTCCCTGTGCAGCTTTGCTCAAGTTAGCGAAGCTGTGTTTGGAGGCCAGGGTGGCCCCAGAAAGTTAGAGGTCATCTGCTGCAGCTGGCAGGTGTGGACGTGCTTTTACCACGATTATACAGCATCCTTACATCAGCATACGGACAGCAGAAAATATTTGGGAGTTTTTAATTTACAAATGTTCTCTCTCTAGAAATGCACCAAAACTACCTACCTTGGCAGAAATTCCCCGATAGACTGGGACATAACTGTAGGACAGATAATTTAAGGCACTTTTAAGGGACTTAAGATCGGTTGGTGATAAATCTCTCATATCTTCAAACTTTAGTTCAGAATTAAAGCGAATGTGGATCTTTTGTGGTGTATACCTTGTGTTCTCATTTACTTTTAAAGGTATATCTCAAAGGAAAAACAGTGAAGCTTTGCCATGGTTATATATCAAATAGGCTGAACACTCTGCTTTCCATTCTCCCCTAACAAATTATTTTAGGAGTTTTGAGTAGTCAGCTTTGATTCATTCAATATATTGTGCTTGTAAACTTCTGGGAATATCATATTTCAAGAGGATAACAGGGATGGTGTTGTGTTAATCTAGGACTACTCCATTTAACTTTTATCTAAAGCAACGCAGTAGCTCTCATTTTGACTGGGCTGTCACTGCTACTTGCTGTTCTCATGTCTGGGGACCTGCAGCACTGCACTGTCACCATTTCCTAAGAGACTGGGAAAAGGCAAAACTGTTCTTGCAAGAATGTGGAAAACCCCAGCTGGCTGTGATCTTGGGTAGAAGTCTGACAAAATCTGCAAGGTCCAAATGGCCTGAGCCATTTGAATTGCTCTGGTTTTAAAACGTGATACATTTAAAAATGTTTTTTGTTTTAGAACCAATTCGTATTTTCCAAATAAAATATTCCTCCCATCCAACACCCCCTCCCCTGTAGTCAGTTTAAGTCCCCAGAAAAAACAGAAGACCAGGCCAGGTGTGTTGATGCCAATCTTTCATCCTTGACATTGGCGCTTTTTTTTTTGGTAACATAGTCTTTCAATGCACCATTTGGCCTGTTTAAAAGATATATGTGACGGACCAGCTGTGGGGTAAAGAACTGCATTATTATTCATAGTTTATAAAAATTTCAGTTAAAATGATGGTGATAATAATGTGGTTTTTCATCTCTGCATGCACTGAAAGCAGTTGGGAGGGAGCTCTTCATGAGACTGTTGAACTCTTCCTTCTTCCCCCATTGCTTTGCGGATGACATGTTGAGCAGCGCTGCTGAGGGAGCAGGTTGGAGTGAATGATTGTGCCACAGGACACCTGTATATCCCAACCCCTCGTTCTAATTAGGTTTTAAAGTGTTGATACACTGAATTTCTTAAATTAAAAACAAGTGATGGGTGGCAGGGAGAGTATGTGAGATANTACAAGGAAGTTTGGGCTGGGAGGGAGAAGAAATACTGTAAGAAAGCTGGGTATATAGCATCGGCTTTACCAACAGAAGCTATAAAAGAACGATCTGGCCTTGTAAGCACTAGGGTAAAGTATTGCCTACCTTTCTAACACAGAAAAGCAAGCATTTCTCCCCCACCTCCTCCTCCTGTTCACCTCCATGCCCCTGTTGTCTTTGCAGATAGTGCACTGGGCTTCCAGTCATCCTTAGTCACTGGCAGGATGTCAGAATTTGCTTAGGAGCTTTAATAGTGATTTCATAGTGCCTTGAAAGTAGCTATACCGATTTATGGAAATTTTAAAACATTCTCAGGGCTTGACAAAAGGAAGTTTGTAACTTAATTTATGTGTGTTAGCTTCAGACTGAACAAACAATAAAATGCTTTAACCTTGCATGTACTCATTTGATACTAAAAGGTACCAAGGCTTTCTTGAACTTAATTTAGACAATTGTGTAACGCTTAAACTAAGGCCACTTTAAACCTGCAGAAGCATCTGTACAGATTTAATTTGTTTAAGATTTGTGTTTGGAATTATGCATTCCATTTTCCAAATATCTTAGGTTGGAGCAGCTTGATGGGTGGGTAGAGTATAGTAATCTTGGTTTGAATGCCTGTAGTTTACAGTGATGCTCTTGCTATTTTTGACTGGAGGCAGATTTCTGTAAGAGTGGCTTAAAAGCACAATATTGCACATATTCACATTTTGAATGCTGTTTGCATTTTTCATATTCTTTTTATATCATCTTCTATCTTGCAAAACCAAATGCTTTTGCCCTTTTTCAGAGTACGTAGAAAAACTATTTTTAAAACTTCTTTTCCATCTGTTGGTTTCTCTTATTAACAGACAAGAGAGACAGTGAGGGAGGTGGAAAGAGATACAGCAGTGCAAGCTGGTGTTTAATTCAGCTCAACAAATAAGAAAATTTTTAATTATCTGTATGTAGCTACTTCATTCAAAATTCTCTGAAACAAAAGCTTCCTTCTGTTTTGAAGAGCCTAAAATTGTCTAAGCACATCAGTGCAGTCTTGACTTACATTAGTGGTTGTTAAAATAAGAGGTGAGACTACCCTATTGGTGATTCTTCCTCCCCCTCTCCCTCTCTGTGGGGAACATGGAAACAAAACTGTTCCTAATTCTTCAGGATTTTTCTCTTAAAAAAAAAAAAGTCCTTTTAGACAACATTTCACGACAATTGAAATTGAATTAATAGCAAACATGCTGAAAGTTTGCTTCTGCGTATTTTCTGGCAGTTTCAGAACACTGTTTAGAACAGGGAAAAGTAAGTCACTAAACCTTTCCAGCTAAAATTGGCTCGTATTGATTTCTCTGCATCTTAAGCCAATATGCATATGCATAGAAGGAGGAAGCAGTATTTGCGTTTTTACTAATTCTGTGTAGTGATGGACTTCATTAAGTGGCTGTAATTTCAGCGAGTCGTCCAACACTCAGACACTTCAGACTTGTTTTAAATTTGAATTAATGACAGAAAAAGGGATTGCATGCTTGCTGACCTATGGTAGTTTTCTCAGCACCCCGTCACAGTGCCTCTTACTGTTAACGCTAGCGTGCTGATTTTGCTTCCCTGGGGGAAGAAATAGTCATCTGGGCTATCTGGTCACCACCATTTCCTGGGGTATTTGTGAGTCAATATGTTTGCTTATTTTCAGAGAAGTGGAGGGAAACAGGGGAGGCCCAGAAGTTGATTTCTTGACAGCAGCTGAGGGAAAATGGTTTGCAGCAAGAGCTTCATCTTTCCTATGGTGGGTGGCAGTGGGTTAGCCTTTCCCCCTCCTCTTCTGCTGCGTTCTTTGGCAGGAGTTGGGTAGCCCGCTTTTGGACTAGTGAAGCTGTAGACAAGGGATATTACTTAGAAAAAGGACGATGACTGAGGAGGACTGTGTGAGCGTGGAGGTGGGGAAGGACTGCTTTGGGTTAAACAACCTTTGGTCAAGCCAGGCCTTTTATCTTCGGTTAGTGAAAACTAGTCAAGCATATCTGCTGCTTGTATAGCATAGATTTTGTTAGTCAAGCAGTCATGTTAGTCAAGTCAGCTGGAATCCTTAAATTAAGACAAGAAAATAATTATGCATCTTGTAATAAATAGTGGTAAATGGTAGGATTTGGGAAATTACATTCTATTCCTGGAGATGCTTAAAAATCATTGTGTCTTACTGCTTTTATCTAATGCCTGGGAACCTTGATATGAAGGTGGCAAGTGTTGTAGAGTGTGCAGCTGGGCATTTTTTTTTGTGCAAATGATTTGCATTTAGTCAAAATATTTCTGAGAAACACTGAGTTTAAAATTACATGGCACTCTCCAAACAGATGATGAAACCTTTACATGTGCTGCTATCAGAAGGTGAATTTTAATTATATTTTCTGCCTGTCCCCAATTTTGAACAGCACAGCTGGAAGGTGAGTGGGAAGAGGGCAAATGGGAGGCAGATGGTTGTGTCACAGAAGTTTACAAAAACTCTTTCCTGGAAACTATTTTGCAGAATTCTTAACATTAATAGCAGTGATGGAAAACTCTTGTCTCTTGTTTGAGATCCTGCATCCCTTCCTATGGTAATGGGGAGCAGCTTCCGTGACTGAGGAAAGTTGCTCGATAGGCAAGGGCTTCTTCCACGTTCTCCTGTCTGTGTGTCAGTGCCTGGTTTGAAGGGGCTGCACCCCTGCAGATGTTCCTGCTCCAAGTGGTATTCCATTCTGGCACCAGGATGACCCTTACCCTAATGGGGCTCTCTTCTGGCACTGCGAGGACACAGTCTGTTTTGTTGTGACAAAGTCATGGCACTACCAGTTTTCTTATTATACCTTAACCTTTATCTAATGCACTTTGGATGTCTTCATGTGTATTCTGAATTACTGTATGTTCAGCTCAGTCCTTAATGATTGGCCAGAAGCTACTGAAACAGTATGTCTTGTCACACTGGAAAGATAATTGTATGAAATTATGAAGATGTAGTTAAATGTCACAGAATCATTAAGGTTGGAAAAGACCTCTAACGTCATCTAGTCCAATTGGCAACCCAACACCACCCTACTAAACCATGTCCTGAAGTGCCATGTCTACAGGTTTTTTGAACGTCTTCATGCTCTTCCCCCCCCAATTTTGTTTATGCTTTTTCTTTCTTACATATTTTTGAAATACAAAGCCTAAGGAAAGGACAAGCAGGGTGGATGCTCATGGAGTAGCAATGTATAGGATATGGAGAAGGACCCATTCAGGTCAGGTCACAGTTTGCAATACAGTAGACAAACTGTGGGAGTAGAGTGGATCTATGCTTAGGACTGTGCGCTCTCACAAACTTTGGGTTAGCACAATATAATTAAAAGTGAGCGTGTGGTCAGCCCCTTCATTTACAATATAGTGTGGCACTTTCTGCATAAAGCATCTTTTTAACAAGTGAACAAGCTGAGTGAGAGATTAGTGTTCAGTGAAAATGAAGGCTGTGAAACCCCTGCTCTCCCTCTGCCAGTCCTGTTGATGCTCTTCATGTAGTTTGATCCATTCTGTCTGGCCTAAGACAGCTTTTACAGAACTCTGTCTAGGAAGCATTTACATCGTACAGACTTCCTCTTATGGAATAACTACACCTGAAATAAAACTTTATGTAATAATGACTGTGGAAGATGGGATTTATAAACCTAGTTGTTTGAGGTCACTTGGAAAATCTTCCACCAGTTTTGTGTGATTCTGTCACCATCTGAATGTAGAATAGATTCCTGTTTGTTGAGTAAAACAAGGCCTCTCTTAAAGATCTTACTGGACTTCTTACTCTTGGTTTACCTTTGATTATGTACAAGTTGGGCCAGGTATTAAAGTTGATGGGGAGAAGGGAAGGAGTAACTTGGGGTCATGAAATGTGGCTAATTTCAAACCTTGTAATTTAGTTTTAATTTAAACTTAACTGCATTTAAATAGATGGGCTGCCAATTTATTTTCTATCCCAGACATACCAGCCTCCTGCTATTTGTTGTCTGTATTAAAGCCTTCTTGGTGCTTGATTTTGACAGCTTGCACGTGCCTGGCAAGGTGCAACACTGCCTGGTTACAAGCCTGTCTTCTCGATGCGGCTATGTAAAGTATTCTATGCATGTTCGGTAACGTGGAATTTGGCTTTTATAGGATTAATCATCATAGATAAAATTCAGGCCTGTGCATGTTTTGCTTTCTCTGTCACTTTGTGCGGAGTGGCAATTCTTTGTGAAGGAGGGGGTACAGGCTATGGATGCTGGAGGGAATGGCTGAGGAGAGGCCAGGGGCAGGGGGACGTGGTGCACCCACAGCTGCCTTCCCGGCACGAAAGGCTTCAGAGGGCCTTTGGGAACTCCAGACTGCAGATTGGTACTGCAGCAGCAGCAGAAGAGGCTATTGAAGCCTTGTGTGTGTTGTTTTGGTTTTTTTTTTTTTTTTTTTTTTTTTTTTTTTTTTTTTTTTTTTTTTTTTGTTTGTTTGTTTGTTTGTTTTTTCTGGGTAGTCAGGAGTTGCGTGTGGATTCCCCTTCTCAGATCAAGTCTGGTCTGGTCACCTGGTGAGGCTATGGAGGCTCCGCAGCTGTGCCAGCATTCCTGCAGAAGTTTTTGTTGGTGCAGCTCCAGCACTTGCAGCTTAGCGTAGACCAGGGTGTCTCCCCCACCATGGTGTCTTGAAAACTGCTAGTGGCCAATGTGTATTGATGCTAGTCCTCAGTAGAGCTTCAGGCTCTCTGGGAAGCAAACACGAAGCAAAACGCTACCCTAGATGATGTTTATGTACAAGAAAGCAGTGGAGTTGAATACCTGCTGTGAGGGAAGGTGTGGCTCATCACACAGAAAAACAGTTTTATTAAGAGCCAAGAGGGTTAGATTTCAAGTACCGTTTATCGTTGTTTCAGGGCTACATCCTCCCTTAATTTTAATCACTTGCGGTATAAAGGCAAATAGAGGGCACTTTCAAAACAAAGGTGATTCTCTAAGTGAAGAAACATGCTATTTCAATTTCTTAGTATAGAAAAAAAATTAATTTTCTTTTCTTGTACTTAATGTTCTCTCAAGAACATTTGCCTATTGCACTTTGCCAGTTCCTGTTCCTTCCAGTTGATTTTTAGATTAAAAAAATATATGTTCAGATATGTTAAAAATCACTATGGAAAATAATTCTGATGCCTGCTAGCTTAATATTTGAGTTGGCTAGAATAGTGAAAAATATCTGTGCTGTCTCTGCTATATATTGTACGCTTGCAGTATTTTTTAATAGACTTGAAGCTATGGTGAACTTTTAAAATAATTTTGAGTGGCTAGTAATCTCTAAAAATGCCAGAGTTCACGTGTACCCTGTTGGTATGAATATAAACTGGTATCAGTATGAATTAATACCTTTATCAGTATTGTTTTTTCCCCATAAAAAAAATGGATGCCTTATCTGGGCTTAGCTTGTTATAATATCCATATTAATTTGGATTTTTTTTTTTTGTAATTGAGCATTTTAAAGCAGACTTGGACTATGTAACAGTCCTGATTTTATGCAGACTAAAACCCTTTGTGTTCTGTCGTCTCCCCCTTTCTCCCTCCCTTTGTCCACACTCGCAGTTCATGCCTTTACTCTGTCCCTTGTGACAAAGGTAGTCTTTTTAGTACTTTGTGCTCTTTCCCTGCATTTCCTCCCATTGCCTCCAGACTTTTATTGTTTTTTCTGTCCTGTACTACTTTCTCAGATTTCCTCTTTTCTTTTCTATTCCTACACTGTTGTCAGAGTAGCAACTTCTAATACTTCTCTCTTTTGTGTCATTTAAAAAATCTAATGCATTGTGTTTTATATTAAATACTTAGTTATGCTTGTCATTTAATATGAATTACTATTTTTTATATACATATTAAGAAAAAACGCTCCAAGGAGTCTTCCTCTTGTTTGGATTGGGAGGGACACAGCTCTTGCATGTGTGTGCTCATATACAGTTTATGACTTGACCCTTCTGACTTAAAAGACTTTCTTTCAGGTTTGAATGTGTAGGTGTTTCATCTGTATAGGATTAACAGTCATTAAAGATGAGGAAATGCACATGATGATATGAGCCCTTAATTCATATTTCAGCTTAGGAAAGACTTGTATAGGCCCTTGAAATTTGTTACTCACTGTTACATTTAACGTGAGTACAACAGATTTTAACTAGCTCACTTTGTTTGCTGTTCCACAATCTACTCACTGTGTTATGGAAAGCAGATACATAGAGCAGGCAAAGTCTGATTTGGAGTTAATAACATCTATCTTAATTTCATCCTGAGTCTTAATGACAGGACTCTTTGTTTCACAGTTATGTGGACTCAGATGTTTAACTGGAAAAGGTAATCTGTCGTGTCAAAGACGAATCGGTCTTGTATCTTTTACTAGTGAATTAAGGATGATGTTTTTCTAGGCATGCTGCTAGTTGCTCTTTGCTTTTAGCAGCAGGGGACTGTCATGGGACTCGCTTTTCTTTCCCTGCCTAGTTAAAACTTCTTTTATTTAGTTGAGAATTGTGGAGCCTTCCTCAGTAAGCAAGGCAGCGATTGTTATCAAGTCTTTTTTCCCCAATAATATGCTCTCCCCCTTAATTATTTTCCTTTTTTTTTTTTTTTTTAATGATTTCTTTGTTAGATTTCTACTGGATGGAGTCCTTTGTCAGGGCTCTATTTGCTAGTCCTGCTGCAGAGACAGCCTAGTCTGTGAGAACCTGGTTATGGATAGAAATTGTTAGGGAGGGTTCTGTGCTTTTAGGGGGGTGTGAGATAGGCTTTGGATGAACTCTTACCCCATTGGGTAATTTGCTTGGAGGCTATAGACTGGTTTAAATGCACCTTTGTTTTTCTGCATTACTCTTCAGAGTAAAATTTAAATGTTGAATGCTGATTATTTGACCACAGAAACAGACAACATGGTCAGTTGGCTTCCAGGCAGAGTTGCCGTTATCAGGCTTATACAGGTGTGTGAAGTGGTGGTGCACAGTCACAATGGTGTCTTTCGAGTTAGAGTATTCCACGATGCCAATACGAAATACGCTTCTGAGGTACTGCCACCCCTGCTGGGTGAGGAGACAGCAGAAATTGGGTTGAAGACGTGTGCCACAGGTAATCTGTGGGCTCTGTGAGTGAGCCATAAGGAACCCTCTGGGTTTCCTCCCCGCCCTCCCCCCCTTTATTCTCTGTCCCAGTGTAATTCTCAGGCCCGTCACACAGCAAACATCACCACTGTGACCACATGTGTGGTGGCTGTGCTTTGCTTCAGTGCTTTTTCCAGAGAGGTGGACAGCGAGCATCCCTTACCCCCAGCCTGCGCCCTATCTTCGGCCCAAAAGAGAAAGGCACAGTCGTACCTCGGGGCCGGAGGGGCAGGGGTTTGAGGGAGCAGTGCTGCATGCAGCTGTGCAGCACTGCAAATCCTCGCTATCCTTTATGTCCTGAATCATGCTAGTACCAGGGATATTGATGTATAATCACCTATAGCATGGGAAACAGTGTTAATGTTTATTGGCTTTGTCTTTACTCAATTTGTTCATGCCAATTCTCATCTCTAATACGGCATGCATAAAGACATAAAAATGCATAATGAATACTGAACATCTGTACATAGTGCTTTTGAGCACTTTTTTGGTAAGAGTGTTTCAAATGCTGGCTGACTATTTAAAATACCCACAAAGGAATCTTGTGATCTTACAATGTTTTATAAAACTTGTCCTAAATATTTAAAGACAATTTTGGGCTTTGCAAAATAGCTTTAGCTGGTGTTAGTGCAACTCTTGGGTTTGAAATGTGTTTTTTCAGTAGGCATGTGTTTGAGAGAGAAAAGTAAGCCAAAATGATTATATATTAAACTGTATGTGATAAATATACCTTGGCTGTGTAACATGTTCAGTATTTTTCCTATTGATGCTCACTTGAATTTGAATGCCTTCCACAATAAATCTTTTTTTTTTCCCCCACTAATTAGCCATTAGGCTTACAGATCGTTATTTAATGGATAGTGTATTAATGGACTTCCCACCCTAATTACTAAAATGAGTGCCTTGCAAATGCAGTAGTCAATCAATGATTGAATGTGTGTGTTGGATCTTGAACTCTGTTCTTTTTCACTGAACTGGCTCAGCTGTTTAAAACAGAGATATCCTGGGAATTTGTCTTCTGAATTTTAGTCGCACCTCAATGATACATAGGGATACCAGTTGTAAACATTTTGTCAATGAACTCAATGTTACGGTTGTTACCACTAACTGTTCTTTTTGATGCTAATTGGAGATGGTGATTTTGTTTAATGAGTAGAGCCTTGTTTGGTCCTGCCCCATAGCTCTTAAAATTCTGTTCTTAATGATAAAGTGTGAGTTGGAAATGTGTGAATATCTGTCTGTCAGTTAGATACATGTAAAGGCACTCATTTATAAGTTTATATATGTTTAAAGCTCTGGCCTTAATTGTTCTTACGCTGCATTAATGTAAAATCCTTACTCTAAACTCAAATAAGGTATGCAACTTAGCATAACACGTTGGATTTATATCAAGGTTCAAGCTGCAGAACAGTCGTTTAAGCTATTGTATTGAAACCAATCAAAAGATGCATGCTAGAAGCAGTAGCAATAAGATATGATCGGGGCTATTGTTTTGAGTGCTGTTCTCCTGAATCGTTAGGATATATTCTAGAAACTAGGCTGAAAACTCTCATCTTCCAGGAACTGGAGCCAGGAAAGTGGAAGCTCATTGAAGAAGTTGTTATTCAATATGGGGCTTAGTAGTGTGGCTTGTAAACACCAATAACAACAAAAAAAGGTGTGTTACTTAAGCAACCTGTGCCACTTTTGACTTTGCGTACCAAAGCTGTTGTCTTTTCCAAATGCTCTTGGCATATTCTAGGGTTTCCACAGTGGGAGGTGGTTGTGTGTGAACTGCCTGCAGTGAGCCTACTCGGCTTGTTAGTCTTCTGGGTCAGGTGTCTGCTGGAAAATCCCAGAGTGCTGAACTAGATCAAAGAAAAAAGATCTGTTTTAAGTTGAAATCATTCAGTGCTAAGACATTGTGAATGTAATAAACTTGCTGGTAAAGCCTTGTTTTCACCTGGGTCCTCACTGCTGAGCCAGTGACCGCACAGGTAGCTGAAGAGATGTGGGTTTTGTGTAGAGGCTTGAATGTTAAATTGCTGAACACTTGCTTTCTGTCTTTTTTTTTTTTTTTTTGTCATTCCTAAGAATGTTACGAATCGTTGCTAAGAGTTACCAAAAACCTCCCAACAATTCTAGGTCAAATAGACTTGAAAGAAGGTGGCTAGCTATGGTGCAGGGCTGGATTGACAATAGTGCAGTAAGGCAGTATAATCCTAGTTTTGAAAAGACATCCATTTTCTTCCCCTCTCCTGTGGATTGCTCTAGAAGTGCTGAATAGCTTCTTAATGAGTCATAGGTTGCAACCCAGGCTGTGCCATGTACGTAACCCTCTTTCTCCCTTTGGTCAGTTTATCACAGAGCTGACACGACGTGACTCTTTCAACATAGCTTCCAGTCAATTATTTTGAGGCCTTGGAGACAGCCAATATCAAGAGATACTGATAAGAGTGCAGGCTTTGCAAAAATGTTAATGGTAGGTAGGAGTGCATTTTTACCCCTCCAGGCAACCTGTCTCCTTGAACCCCTGCTGTCCCATGCTACTAGGAAGGAGGATGACCTTCATATTTTAATAACTTTAGTAACAAAAGTTTATGTTTTTATGTTTAACTTTTTAGGCAAGCCTTTGAATTCAGAAGTAAGCATGCTAGTGTTTCACAAGCACGCTTCAAAGACTGTGTGGGTTTGAGAAATGAAGTGTTTCCAATGTTTGCGTCTTCCGTATGCTTTGTTGAGTCTAGTCTCTAAAATGACTATACCTACCATGGCCCAGCCATAGGTAGACTAGGCACATCTATCAACAACCCCTGGCTTTTTTTTAATACGTTAAGGTAGATGTTTCAGTGTTTTTGCGTGTTCTGAGGTTTTCCTTTTAGAACAGAAGTATCTACCAATAGCACTGGAGACAGTAATTGATATCTCTTAATATTACTAAGAAGTCACATCTCTGTATCCTTAAATGAATGTGAATAACCACTTTCAGTGGCTTTGATAGGCTAGTTGAAAAAAAATAAATGCATGTACTGTTACAGACTAAAAAGATGACGCATATAGCTACACACGCTGGATAACTGTGAAATAAAAATGTCAGTGTTGCAGTAAGTAATCAGTTATTGGTTCATCATCTTGTAGTTCCAAAATCAAGAGTTTGTGTATATGAAACAAACAGAGCTGCACTGAGGAGTTGAAACTGTTGTAAAAGCTACTTAGTCATTTGAAAATCTGTTGGAGAAAACACCTAGTAAGCCGAACTTTTGGACTTCATATAAGTGAAAAATAACATTCACATAATGTGAAACATTGATATAAAGTTGAAAAACATTTGCGTGTATGTAAAGTAAGCAGGTTTATTCAAGAAGAATTTTGTGGAAAGAGATGTGAATACAGAGAATGATGCCAGGATGAAGCAGAGTTTGGCAGAGCTGTAGTACAAATCTGTTGTGATTTCAGGTGGGCATTTCCATTTGTGAGCCTCTTTGCATGGCTGATGACTTCTGCTGCAATGAATGCTCCTCAAATTTTACACTTGTGTTAAAGGCGATGCTGTTGTATGATCATTTAACTCTGTCTTCTCCAGCTGCTTTGGGAAGTAGTTTGTGTGAGTCTCATATACCAACAGCAACATACTAGATGTTAAAAACCCGAAGTGTGCAAAGCTATAATGTGCAGACTTGCCATGCTAAGGTGATTATCATTTCAGAATGTTATTTAACCTCTGTAGGCTACCTTTTACAGTCTTTTTCATGGCTTAATCTGAATCTTTCTCATCAGATTCCTTCACTTACATGAAGTAAGTCTGGTTTACTCAGAGATGGAAATGGCAAGGAAGGGCTTCTTCATCCAAGAAGATCAGAACAGCCTAGTGGAAGGAAATGTAATTATATTTGGAAAGTTTTAGTTATATAACTATGGAGACAAAGATGTAGTGGAACTTGATTAAGTCTAATGTACTAATTAAATATTTGAAGAGTGTTTTGACATAGAGCAAAAGTTTAAATAAACTAAAAATCCTTTCTGTGGTGTTTTTTTTCCTGTGTCCTTCAAGTGATGTCGTGGCTATCAAAATACTTCAGCTTTCTGAAATTTGATTAGCTGCTGTAAAAGTGGTCTTTGCTTTGAAACAATCTGCTGTGAGACATGTAGTGACAGTATGTTGGACAAGAGACTTGTCAGTTATGCAGACTCCACTTTAATAACTGCTTCTTAGGTGCTGCAGTTCTAGACATGTTATTTAAGAAATATTAGAAGAGGCATGGAAAGGCAATTTTTTAAAACCATGGTGAAGTCCAAAAATGATATGCTTCAAATTTTTCTGTTGTCAATGGGGCATTATTAATATTTTAATTGAATTCTTCCATGTAAAGAGCTGTCAATCATATTGTGCCCTGCCCCCCCCTCCCCCCCCCAAAATAAATGCTTATTTTGAGGCATAGAAGTTACATGTACTTTTTAAAATTGAAATATCTTTTTAAGGTGCTCAGGTACAGTTTTATTTCTCTATGCTTAATCTGTTATATGGTGACTTTTCTGATGGCTTTTACAGTTTCATCAATTTTTTGTTGTTGTTGTTGGTTACAATCTTTTGTCTCTTTATTTTCATGACACGTACCAGCAGGGCTGGATTTGGGAATCTCTGGCTGGTGCTGGTAGAAGCAGCAGCTTGAATATCACTGTTTCGTTTCTTCCCCGGGCATTTAAGATGGATTATTTTGCCTTTGGGGCTGTATACATTGAGAATTTTCTAACCAGTTTTAAAACTGGTTGGAGCAGTAGTGTAGATCACCCCTCTTTTCTTCAAATAGCACTGGTTTGTCTGACCTGTTTTCTGTTGAAATAGCTCAGTAAAATGACCCCAGACTGCAGTGTTAATGTACTGCTTATTGCTCTTCAAACGCATTAGTAATTTCTTGTTCTACTTAGAGCTGTTCATATACAACTCTAGATTTAAAAACACTTTGCATTTATTTCTTCTTGGTTTCAGTACAGTATGTTGTTGTCAAGCTTGCCTTCTTAAAGGTCAAAATGATTTGTAGGTGTGAGCACAAATTTGAGAGTCATAATTCGGGAAACAAATGTAGAAAATGTCTTATTTGATGCATTTATCTGCTACTAAATTTAGTTTGAGTTGCCTTGAATTGCCTGTAAATTTAGGTCAGACCTGCAAAACTGTTCTGACAAAAGATTTGTTCATAAATCTGGTATTTAACTGATAGCACAGTACTCTGTATTGGGAGGTCAGGGTTCACTTCTCTCCACTGTCATTATTGCTAATGTAAATCTGGCCGTTTTTCTGTGTTATGTTGGCCTTTTCCTTCAGTGAGACTCATTTCTTTCTGAAGTGGCAAACTGCGTCAGAATGTTTTACGACTGAGCAGAACATTTTAAGTTTGAGTCTCCTGCTGACAGGGAAGGATACTTACCATTAAGTCCTCATGGTGAGGAAGCATCATGACTTTTGTTTGAGGCTTTTTCTCAATTCCTTCTTTATGAAAAACAAAACTGCGACTGGAAGTGTTTTTGGCTAGGCTCTGATATAAAGCTGTTGTTTTTTACTGGCTTTATGTTTTCATCTTGGGCATTGAATGATGTTTTATTTTGATACGAGTGTTTAACATGCTGCATCCCAACTGAACATTTTTTTTTTTTTTTCTGCTTTTAATTTCTGGTATAAGCTGTTCATGGCCATTTTTCAGAATTGATGACAGCTCTCGGCTGCAGTTTTTTCCACGCAGATGACTAATACTGGGTATGCCCAGAGTGTTTTGCTGCAGACACGGTGGAGCGTGCTCAGAGCCTGAGGAGCATCACGTTAGCTCTCATCCAGGAGGTGTGCTGACCCAGGGCAATGCTCAGACCAGACTAGTACTATTTCTTTCCAAGCAGGGCTTTTTAGTTCAGGCTGGCCGCTGTGTTAACACAGTTACAAAGCTTTCCAATGGCTCAGAGCGCTGGCAGGGCAAACTCGCATCTGCTGTGGAGCTGGGGCAGAGAGAGTCCCTGTCTGCCCAGTGTGGACCAGCTGACTGTGTTTAGCGAGCCTGACAAATCGCTGCTTTCCCGTAACCTGATGTTTTGTGGTCGCACCAAATGGCAGAAGCTGGAGGAGAGCCTGCAGGGAGGTGTTAGGGCTGTGCACATGACTCAAGTGACAGTGGCAGTTTCACCCCTCAAATAAGTAATTAATAAGGAGCCCACCTACTTTTGGAGAAGCAGGGATTCATTTTGTGTGATGCAGTAACTGTAACACATGGTGATGGGAAGACAGTTTTTCTTGTTAGAAAAGGGAATCTTTTATGTTTGTGCTCATTAGAGAAAGATTTCACTGTTCTTCCTGGACTTGGCTTTGTTTCTTCAAAAAAAGATTGCAGATTTCAGTAATTAGTGGGATTTGCACATCAATTTGAGAGTAGATGGTTTTCAGGTAATGGTGACAAACCTTTATCTGCATATGCATTTTAATTAATAAAGGACATAATTGGGCTCAATTCTTTACTTCATTAACCAAGTTCTAGCCTCAGAAACCAAAACGGTAAAGCTGTTCAGACAGTCTCAAACACTGCTGTCAAAGAGAAAAAATGTAACAAGTCATAGCTACAGTTCTTGAGCTGGATGCTTTTATTCTTGTTGCTTTTAGTTTTTAGATTTAGAATTCTGATTTTTTTTTTTTTTTTTTTCCTGGGGGGTTTTTAGAACATAACACCCTCCCACCCCCCCTTATTTAAAACTCTAAAGTTTTTAACCTTTGCTTTTACAATTGGAGAAGTACTAATGTGGAGTTGCTGATAGATTGAATTTGCTTTTCATCACAGAACAAAGCACAAAAATGTCTTCCAGAGAGGAGAGAGAAATATCAGTAAATATCAGAATATCAGTAAATCAGTTCACAAAAAGTCTTAAAAATGTTGTGTAGGTAAGATCTCATTTGTTTGTCATACATGAGAACTCTTTCTTGCTTGTTGCTATTTGTTAGCAGTAGGTCAATGTATCTTCACTTCTAGGCTGAATCTATACTAACCTTTTAATCAAAAGCTAATGCCAGATGCTAATAACCTCCAGGATGAGAAATTGCTGTTCTGGGTGTCCACATTTTGCTTGTAGGACAGAAAGAAACCCAGGTGTTCTCTATTTTGTATTTTTGCATTTCATTTGCTGCTATTTAAAGAATAAATTATAGAAGGAAAATTACAATTCTTAGCATACAGTCAAATAAAATGAAAGACAATCACAAGTGCTACATTTGGAGGAAAAAGTGAAATTGGAGAAATCTGTAAGAGGGACATGTATGCTATCAGAGCTCTTTGGTCCCTTGTCACCTCGTGTATTATGGAGGAGAGATTGTGGAACTTTGATAGAAAGTAATGGCTACTCCTTGGTGCTCGCTTCCCTTCCAAATTTGTGCTTGCCTCTCTCTGCTTAGTAAGCAAGAAGGAAGTGCTAAGTGTAGAGTAAGTTGGGTTTGAGTCCTTTAATGACCAGTCAATTGCTTTGATTTACTAACCAGAAGAGTGGGTGATGAAGTAGGTGATTATATTACTGCTCCTGTATGTAGTGGAAGCTTCATGCTCTCACTTTCTTCCAGGAAGGTTTTGTACTTGTGACACGATAGCCAAGCCTCCTAAGCATCTAGAATATATAAATAAATCTTATTTAGTTCCATTAAAATATAAATGAAAAAAAAATTGGTCCTGTTTTTCTATCAATTTAAAGCTGACTATCTGCTGCTCTTTTGTCAGCTAGTAAATTGTGAAGCTATAATAAATGACTGATGCATAGCCGAAAGCGTGGCAGTGACCAGACCACCATCACTGGAAATTTAATGTTCTGATACTCCAGAAAACTGATTTGCAACAGCAGTGGCCCAGCACGAAGCTGTTGCAGTAGTTAAAGGCAGCAAACCTTATGATGTATCGTGGGCTCAGAGATGAACTGCGAGACAGAACTCTGATTGTTTAGGAATTGTTAATCTACCCTCTTATAGTTTCCTCAGAAAGCAGATACTGCCCACAATCTCTCAAGAGAGATTTTGAAAACAAATGAATCTGTAAGAATAACTTTGTTTTTTAAGCACAATGCTATATTATTGAAAAAAGAAAACTGTGGTACAGGTAGTGCTTAATAAAAGCTGGAACTGTTCTAGTTTTTACTGTACTTGGTTCTAATGAAAATAAAATGGAGTAGAAAGAATTGGAACAAAGTACTTCAAATAGGGTAGGTGAAAATTTCTAAGCCTTTTACAGTAAAGCCCAAATAAGAGCGTAATGCCATATTGCACCAAAGCAGTAGCTGCTCCTGTCTGATCACCAGCCCTCTATGTAACAGAGTAAGAGGAGTGAAATGTTGAGCAGTGGCATTTGTCAGGGCTACAAAAAGTGTCTTATTGCCAGTGCCCCAGCTGTATTCTATTTTATTGAGTATATTAGCTGTAAGTGTATTTTTGAATATTTTTATTAATTCTGATATTATATATTTGATTAACAAAGGAAATGCAGAAATTTTACAGCTATTTGATCCCGTGTTTATATTAGGAGGATATATGAAGTAGTTTTTCTGCAGAACAGAATTTGCTCCCCAAATTGGAAGTTTGACATTTTATCATGATAATTTGTCATGAAGTAATTAGCAACAGTGATTGGAACTAGAAATATTCTTTATTGATCCCCTCCCCCCCCAAGTATTCATTCTGTTTGATTTGTATTATTGATGGCTTATATAAAAAGAATTCAATATCACGCCTTTTTTTTTTCTTGGAAAAAAAAATAGTATCTAATGCTTATTCACTGCTATCTTTCTCTTTCACATTTCAATACTTACTCTTAATTTTCCTTTTTTCCTTTCATCGTATCTGTTTAAAGTAAGATGCTGCTGATAAAGAGGAGCACTTCCCCTCCTACCCATTCCCTTCTATTTTTAACAGCCTGAGTTGAAGAAGGTTGCTGCATTAGAAGCATTAACATGTGTGTAAATAGCCCCTGTATGCATAACATCTCGACTAAAAAAAAAAAAAAAAAAACTGTGTTAAAAAGTTCTTGTAAATTTAGCATCAGTGTGCACTTATGTATTCCTACTGTATTTAATCCTGAGTAACAGCTCAAGCTTACTTCACGTTGCTTTTACATATTTCAAGCACGGCTGACGAGAGGACTCTGTGGCAGGGTTCTGTCCTAGGGCAGAACTGTGTCGCTCCAGTGCTGCTCCTCGGCTTCTTACTCTTCTTGAACTGACACTTTCTCCTTCTTGAATTCTTTACATCAGCAGCAATGTTCAGCGCTCCCTCCCATAGGCCAAGTAGTATATTTGTCCAAAATTCTGACTACTTTCTTTCTTGTCAGCTAGTTGCTTACAGATTAGAGCACCAGTGTTTGCATCTTGTAGAAATGTAAGAGCATTTACTTTTCATGATGAAATAACACTGTGAAATGTCAGCTGGTAAAAGGTCTAAACCAGAGGTACTCCTGTGGTTACCTCAGACTATGACCACTGCACGATAATTCACTGATGAGTTTTGGTTGTCAGTGAGGTGGCAGTTTTGGGGGGCTTACATAGTCACTGGCCAGCTGGAATAGTTTATCTGTCAGTGCTTACTGTGTGGGCTTTGACGATGATGTCATTTGCAGTTCCTAAATGACAGGTTCTTTAGTAGATTTTTGTCTTCCCATTAGATTTCTGATATTCATCTTGTCTGATCTGATATTTAAAAGTACTTAAAAGTATAAATGGACCGTAAGTTTTTAAATTACAACTTGCAGGTTGAATAGAAAAATTAGAAACTTGAGGTCCTAGCTTTTTTTCTGGAAATAGTACAAACTGAACACTGTTTTGAGACTTTAAAAGAAGCAGAAAAGTAAGTTCATCCTCCTTCTGCTCTTTCAAGGTCTATAGCTACAATTACAAGTTTCCTCTTCAGAGGAAAGAAAGATGAAACTGAAGCAATTAGTCTAGCATATGAATTGGTAGCAGGAGGTTTAAAGGTGACCTGAACATGTTGATTGAATAAACATAATGTTAATTCATTTATGGCTGTGTAATTTAAAACCAGCTCAAATTAGATCCTCCTCTGCTTACTTTCTGAAATTGGAGTTGTGAATTTCTGGTTTGCTAGATCTAGAAGCAGCAAAGAAATAAATGACTGTATTAAAGGATGAAGATGTCCGCTTGTTCCTCAGGGCAAGAAAACACAAAATTTTGAACCTTCATCAGAGTAGCATTGATATTAAAAACTATTGGGCCTAAGGAAAAATGTCCTTAGTTCTTCCTCTTGTCTCCTGCCATCTTAATTGTTTCTAATTGTCTTTCAGTATTTCTAAAAAAGTATGATTGGTTTTGGTGCTGTAGAGTTAGTATATTCTTTTACATTTCCTCTGTGCTATGTGCAAATATAAAGATGACGGGGTGAGGTGAGGGGAATTGCCTCGCCTTATCAACCTGGTGAAAGTTGCTTTTCAGAAAACCCACTGTATCCTAGTAGTGCTATTCCTACTGCGGCAAAGGAGTTTTGAGGATTAGGTGGGATCCTAACTTTTAGTGGTTGTTATTTGCTGTTTGATTCCGAGTCAGTGAAGACACTCTCTCTCTGTTTTGTTGTTTTTAGTATTATTAATTGCATAACTATAATGTGGTAGGTAGTCACTTGTCTTGAGCGATATTTGAGAACACTTATCTTGCCTAACGTTTTCCTTACAAAGTATGGTGATGGATTGGGGCGTGTGTGCCTTTTTCTAACTGAATGCTGAAGGAATTAAAATATTCTCTGGCAGTCAGTCTCCTTCCTTTTGTGTTTGCTGTTAACTAACAAATTAATAATTTTTATTTCTAGCACTTCTCCTCTTTGGGATTTTCTAGTTCTCTAGTTTATGGATTGAATGTAGTAGTATTGAGTGGGTTGAAGTAGATGGATTAGGAGGGAGGTAGCAAAGTATTTCTGGTAATCAAGTTTCAAATTTCATTACTACTGTTGTTGATGTATATACAGAAACCAAGCCGCAGCAGTTTTGGAAATGAAATTTCTTGCATTAGCCCGTGACCGCTCTGGGTTGAAGTGTGTCCTCTGGGAGGCTGGCACTCACCGTATCTGCATGCAGATGTGCCGGCCCCTCCACTCAGCTGGAACCCAGCTGGGTCCCGCACTGCCTCCGGGCACCAAAGGCCTCTCTGGCCAGCACACAGACGATTCAGGAGCGTGCTGAAGTAGCAAGGCAGAGAAAAACCTGGTTGCTGAGTGTTGTTTTATCCTCTTCTAGTGAGTTGCCTCTGACAAACAGCAATGTGACAAAGCTGGCAGTAAGAAAAAATTGAGGTTTGATACCAAAACAGATCTGGGTACAATAAGTCAGATGAGCTTTCAATCTTTCCAACTATTTTAGCAAATGCGTATTCAAAGTGAGCAAATGGCAGAGCAGTATGACTCAGCAGTGGCAGCTGGGGTAGAGATGCCATCTGTAGTCTGAAATGACACTCACAGTAGTGCGGAGTTGCATGACAGCTAACTACATGTAAGGTAGGTGGGCCCAGAGTGATACGTGATATTCAGGCTGTAGAGTAGCAGCACTCAAGAGCAGATGTCCGGAGAGTATGAGTGATCCCTGGGTAGATCCAATATTGCTGCTGTGTAGACTATTATCGTGATTTTTGGGCTTGCGGGGAGGGTGTTGCATCCAATTTTATCAGATGGCCATGGTAACTTGGAGACCTACTGAGAGTGATGCTGAGAGAGAACAGATGTGGATTGTTTTGGTAGAGCTCTTTTTTGGAAACGCTCTGCTACCGAGTCGCAAAAGCATTACTAGAGATGGAAAATATGCCAACTGCAGTAAGAGTCTGCTGTAACTGCCAGTTTGCAATTCCTGGTTCCCTCAGGATTAGAGAAGGATTGAGATTAGGTATCTAGGCAGATGTCATCAGCATAGATAACTGTACTGTATGGATTGAAGGGTAATACTGATTAGAGCTTTGAAAATGTGGAGCATTAGTGCTTACACTGACTCTTAAGGTCTGCTCATTTGAGCTGTTCCTGTAGACAGTGAAAACGGTGGCTGGTTACAAGGGTGATGCACAGTAGAAACAGATCACTTAGGGGTTATTTTGGATAGGTGTGTTAATAGACTGTCTTAGTATACCTTCTAAACAGAACAACGTGGCATCAGTCATCAGCATTTTCTACTACTATAAGTTTGCAAAATGGGTGTCAAATTGAGACCTTCAGAACAAAGCCAGTGCTAAAACCTAGCTCTGTCTTGTTGGCTAGTCCATGAGATGGATGATTAGAGTACCTTGCAGCGGTGATTTAGTTTTACAAAATATAACTGATCTTTATCCTGATTTGAAGGTGATTATTTCTGTCACCAGAAGGTGATTGTTCACCTTAGTGAGAGGGCTGTGGGCAAGCAAAAAGTTGAGCTAACGGGATCAAAATGGTGTTGATAATGGCTCAACTTTCCCCGACCTCCCAGTGAACATCATACCACAGCATCCATCTCTTTCTGGATTGCAGTAGACTTGTAGATTCATTTAAAACAACTACTATGCTATGTGAATAGGTTCTAAAACTGTTATAAAATGAAGGCTGTCTCTTAGGGATTGCATATGTAACGCTGTGCCTGCCGAGTTAACTCTAGGTGAAACTAATTTCGACTGGAAGATGAGTGTTTTCCATGTAACTGGACTATATAAAGAACAATACCAAGGCGTAATGGTGCATGAGTGCCACAATCACTTCTAGACAGAAGACCCCGCTTGCCATCCAAGGACAGACTGAACACTGTTGAGTTGTACCTTCCCTGAAATCTGATATGTGGGCTTTAAATGCATGTAAACATTGCAAGGAGTTGTCTTGTACAAGAAGGTGCTGACAACGTCTCTCCTCTTCGGCTAGTGAAAAACATGTACTGGCAAAGTTGGTCTTTTTCAGTTCCATTTTTCCGTGGCTGGTAGGAGATGCAAGCAGCACAAGACTGCTGAATAATGCTATTGGCCTCTTGATTTGGCTCTGCGAGTTTTGAGATATGCTAGCACTTCATGCTCAACCCCAGAAACGGTATCAGGGCAGCTATACTTAAAATCTCTCTTTAAAGAACAGTTGCAGTTTGTTAGCTACCTAGGACACTTGTGCCTTTGCCAGGTGGGCCGTTCTGACTTTAAGTAGATGATGTTTGCAACTTGGATGAGTGGGACGGTATTTGATTTTTATATTGGAGACCTATGGGCAGCCAAAAGCAGGAAATCTAGCTAACCAAATGGTTTTCTTGCCCATGCTCAACACTCCATGCTTTGTTGCCTCCCTCTACACGCATCTGCCTTACTCCTTATTCTAGCAATGGACTTATGTCATTTCCTTTTTTTGGCACTTGTTTGACCCCTCAGTCTCCCTCCACCTTAACCCCCTGGGTTGTTTTAACCAGCTAAACCAGAGGAAAACAAATCCAACAACAACAAAAAAAAGGAATAGATTTCTGCCATTTGCTGCCACTAGTTCTTGTTGAGTTGAATTGGCTGGCTTTCCATAAGTGGGCATAAACAGTGAATGGTTACAAAAATAAGTTTGTTCTGTGAAAATGGAGAGAGAGGAAGTGAAAGTGGAAGGCAGCCAAAGCGATGGGCTGTAAAGAGAATCTTTTAAGCAGTACTGTGAATAGATAAGAGTGGGAGAAGACGCATTTGTCAAGGGCAGAAAGGAGATGCCGAAGTGATTGGGTTAAGGGGAGATGAATGCTGGAAGAGAGTTACAGAGAAAGCGTGTCTTGGAGAAGCTTTTTAGTTACCCTTCAAAAATCGGGCATAGCTGGAGTGAAGGACACAAAAGGAGGCTTGAATGCAGATGTGAATGATGGATGATGGTGTCTGTAATACTTGAGAAAAGAGGTGCTGACCTGAGATCAAGATTGGAGTGAAAGAGTAAAAGGGTTGTTGTAACTGTGTTGCGCTGCTCATGATAGCCAGACGTTCGTTGTTGGAAAGGCAGGCTGAGGTTCAGTTTAGGCAGAAGGAGACCACTTTAGATCAGTAGTATGATGGAGTCAGCCTCGCAGAGAAAATGTTTGCAGATATATTTGTAGATGGGGATACCCAGAGATGAGATACAGATGAGAGGACCATCTTTGTCCCTCTGAAGTGTATGCAAATATTCACAATTACAGGGATCAAAAGATGACAGAACCTCACCATGCTGGTGGGTGACATGAATTTGTACTTGAACTTAAACCAGCAATTCAGAATAGTCTGTATCTGTCACTTCGTGTTCCTTATGAAATTGTGATTGACTTACTGGTATGGGTGGTACGAACAAAACGTTTCTGTTTTGCCACTGTCTCAGACTTTTGTGGGGTGGACTCTGATAGGGCAAAAAAATGGCGAGGGGGAGGCTTTTGGTCACACCTTGGTGGTGTTATTTTATTACAAATTGCATATATTCCTCTGGTACTAAAGTGTTTTAATTTAAAATCAGCAAAATTTTATTATGCTTGTTGCTTTACTCATTGCATCCAGATTATGTGTTGGTTATTAAATACTGATTTTTATATTGTGTTAAACATTTTTATGGTTTTCTTGGCTTTTGGTCTTTATGAAGTATTTTCTTCTGACTATTGCTCTGCATTATGTTCTGTATTTTAACTTTAAAATGATAACTTGGTAGTGCAGAGTCAGTTTTTAGCTTTCTTTAAGTTACAGTGCAGAAAAATAAGAAACAGAGAAGAATGCTTCTTTTGTGGAGGGTTTTGGTTTTTTTGGGGTGTTTTGGTTTGGTTTTTTTTGGTATATACAGTGACAAGTAATGCAAGCATCAGGACAGACATTGCCCACTGAAACAATTCACATTTCTTCTCCTTGCTTTAAAAAACAAACCAAAACAAACCCCAAACATGAAATTCCTCAGATGTTTCCTCCTTCCATGAGGGTTTCATTGTCAGATGAGATATAGTATGAATTTCAACTTAACTGATACTTTTTAGAAGCTTATCCTGCTGCCGCCTCTCTTTCCTGTCACTAGCAAACTGCCCCTTTTTAGGTAATGGCATACACAAAAATGAATACTTTGTCATACAGACGTTTTTGTGAATACACTAGAAAAGGATGACTGAAAAGATGTGATAACATGGGCATGTAATATTTGCACAAGTTCTAGTTGAATGTGTAAATGCCTTGTCTAGCTTGAAAAAGAGAAGCTAGTGTAAGAGAGAATTTTTTCCTTTTCTTTTTCCCCTAGGAACGGGGAGTACAGAACATACTTGAGTACTCTGAAGAGTGAATCATAAAATGCAACATCTTTTCTAGAGTCTAGTTTGATTGCAGCTTCAGTTAAGCTCTTAAGTGCTGTTTAAGGAAAATAAGGAAAAAAGTTACTAGGGGGTTTATACATATGTGGCTGACAATTGCTGAGAAAACTACTGCATGTATATCTTTTAACTTTATTTTATCACATCAGGAGTACACCTGCATCGTTAACTCATTCTCAGAGCTGTGTTTAGGCGTTTACCTGCAGAGACCTGTTTATGCATCCCTGCACTGGGCAATACTCTGACTAATGGAGCCCATTGGTGATATTTTCATGAAAATACCTAATTCAGCCTTAAAAATCTTAAGACGGAGTGGTAAATATCTGCTCAGAGACTATTATTGGTACCCTCTCAATGCCTAGCAGGACAGTTTTCAGCCATAGTTTTTCTTGCACTTGACTGCTGTGCAATGTATAACATAAAGGAATACATTTTCACTTGTGTGCTGAAATTGTAAGATTGTAGGAATCATGTTTCTCTGTCCTCCTTACTGTGCTTTGGGCGGTATGCCTTCAGTACCTGGACAGGTGATTGGCTTCAAAATGATAGAACTTCATTGCACAGTCTAAAGTAAGATTCCTCTAACCTTCAGGCTTATCTATTATACCATTTCATAAAGCCACCCCAGCAAGAGTATTTCTCCATTTAAGAAGTGGAGGGATTAAATACAACCTGAATCTGCTTGAAAAATACTATAATACAGCTAAGTATTCTTGTAGTAGTTACTTCTATTGAAACTAAAGTGCAGATTTGCAGATAAAAATACAAGTTTCAAGTCCTTGAGTTCAGTTCCCTGGGGAGTCATAAAATAACATTTTCTTTGTTTGTTAAATTGTAGTAGAAATACAATTCTGATTGTAAATATTTCTAGCCTAAAATAGTGATTTCTTGCTAGAGCTTTACACGCCTATTGCAATTTGTCTGGAGAGGGTATTTTTTATTGCACATATAAAGCTAAGTTTGATGGCATATCAGTAAGCTTTGTCCAAAATGATGTGATGACTTGTGTTGTTTGTGCATCAGAGGTCTTATTGAGGACTAATTGTGTTGAGGGAAGAGACACATTATACGCTTACATACACAATTTATATGTTAAATCAGTTCAACAATAAGCAGTGATTTACCACAAGATTTAAGGAAGAAAGTGAGTTGTTAACATCTTCTTTTTCTGTATGTGTGCTCTAAGTGTGTTAAATAGCTTTGCTGTCATTTTCCTAATGAAATCTGTCTAAAATATTTTCCTGATAGTCTATGAAATATTTTGATAAATCTTACTTTGCTGAAGAATGAAATAACAACTAATACAAAGAGTAGCATGTGAAATGAATCATCCATTTGATGTTCATTTGATTCCACAGGGCACCTTTAATGAAAGACTTCGATTTGTAAGGCTAAAGAGGAAAGG
>VYZW01052111.1:27288-41714 GCA_013401315.1 Balaeniceps rex
GGTCATCCTCCTGTGACTCTGGATTTATACCAAGACCGAACTCTTCAACCATCTCTCCACCTTCTTGGACTTATCTCCTTCTGTGGCTTCAGAAGCGACCTTTTGTAACAGCTTCTGTCATTTTCAACATCAGAGCTTTTTCCATTTTCTTGCATTTAATTTGATCTTCCTTTTTGCATGACCATTTAAAATTTTATGCAGTCTTATGCTCATCTCCCCCTAGGAAGTCGTTAGCCTTCATTTTGGCCATATTCCTTTTGAGCTCTTTGCCTCCCTGTTCCTTGAGCTCCTTTTATAGTCTAGTCTGTATAACTTACGCACTCTTTGTCTGGCTTCTGCACTGATGCTGTGGTAACTTGTGATCGTTTGTTGTCCTCAAATGAGACTCCTTTTTATTTTTGAATGGTTGATCCTACTGTCCAGCTGGAAACTCCCACTTTTGTCCATTGAACAAAATTTTGATACCTGATATCAAAAGAGATGGTTTTTAGAATAAACTTTAAATAACCTGTTTTTTCCCCTGTCACCTTGTTTTGTGGTTAAACTGTCAAAGTTGTAATAGGGTGGCTAGTGTAGTTGTTAGGCCTGCTTTTGTGGTTGAAGTGTTGACGGGATTAGTAGAGGCAAAAGTTTAGCTCTAAACTTTTTTCTTCCAAGTCCTTGTTTCAGCTTTTTTTTTTTTTTTTTTTTCTTGGAGAGTAGGTTACAAAATTACCTAGCATTCTGAATCTATAGAAAATTTTGTGATTTAATGTAATGGTTGTAGGGCTGTCTTCATTCAGCACTCCTACTGAGTTTAATCGCATTCTTATCCATTAACTTTTAACACCATGTTGTGAGAACATTTAGGAGAAATGCCAGAGATCGTGGTATCTACATAAGATTTTCTATAAATAAGCACTAACAGTGTCTTGGAAAAAGGTGTTATTTTCAGAAGCAGCGTTGTAAGACCACATATCCATAAATAATCAAAGTGATTAATCTCATTTTGGAGCTCTCAATTGTGTCCTTGAAGTCATAGAATTTGCTTGCTGGTGTTTTAGTTACTATTGGTATAGTCATGAAAATATTTATTAATCTCAAGTACGTGATTCCATCCTTCACCCCCCCAGTTATTTGTATTCAAATGGTATAACTCCTTGTCACCAGTGCAATTGGTCAGAAGTCTGCTCAGTGCACCAGAGGAATACTAAAGCTTGCAGCCTATGAGCTGAAATATGAAATAGCTTTGGTGTTCTGTGGACATTGACACTTGTGTATTAATGAATATCTGTTCATAATTTCATGAAACTGTTGAATCTCTTCATGGTTTCAGATATATCTTGTGAACTGAAATGGAAATTGTCTTGGTAGCTTCAGTTATATAAAGTGATCTGCGTATGCAGGGCTATTTGCTGTCTGTTGCCCTGCCCATGCCAAGGAAGGATAAAAAAACCATGAAAAAGACATTAAGCAACTGTGACTCTTCACAGCTACCTGTTGTCGCCTCTCCAGTTAAGAACACAAAACCTCCCTTTCCCTGGAGAACAGCGGGAAATTTAAAGATACTTTTGTTTAGATTAGATTTTACTTAGTTTGGAAACTGAAGGACAGATAGTGTAATAGAGACTGATCTTCTCCCCCCTTCATCTCTTTCCTTTTTCCATCCTGTTCACTGCTGGCAAAGCATGGAAAGGTTTCCTGTTGCCTGTCAATATGAAGCTTTTTGAAATCGGAGATAAAGAAGCCTTTTCCAGGCCTGGTATAGAGGGAAGGAACCTAATTTAGTAGAAGAAATCTAATAAATGGCACGGCCAGGTAGACCACAGCTAATTGTGAATCTTCATGGTCTCCTACAATTTGGGGTTAGGGTAAACGCTGGGATTAATTGTGAGATCTTTCCTTGAAGGTTACAGGAAAGGATGTCCACGTGAGGCTTCCTGCGTTCTTGGTAACTTGTACTTAACAGTTTTCAAGTTCCCATCTCTCCTTTCTGAAATAAGCTGCTACTTTTTATTAATAAGGAATATGGGAGACATACAAAGATAAGATACTTAAGATACAAAATAAAAAAAATTATGCATAGATCGGACTTGACTATGACCTATTTAGCCTTTTTTCTTCCTCCAGGTCCCCCCTCCCCCACTTTAGTAGTGGTACTACTTTATGGCTATTGGGGGGTGGGATTGTTTTTTAATGTCAAGGTGATTTATAGCATGTAGTGATTTAGGAGTGGTTTTGTCCGCTTCCTTTTCTGAAAGGTTTACATTTATAGGGATATTTAGATTATTTGACTGTTCTAAAAGCACTAACAAAAGCCCTACAATGAAAATACAATAACACTAACTTAGGAATAATTGGCCATATTTCCTGTTAAGCTGTTGGTGTTTACACTCCATTGGTGCTTTTGGATGAGACTTGGAGTTCCATGTTCAAGTTAATAAGCGAAGAGGACGATTAAAACATACTGATAGTGAGAACAAGGCTAGAAAATTTTTAAAAGGCGTTTGTAGGTAATTGAGTTTACTTGTCTTTTATTGCTCTTAACTGTAATCAGTCATGTTTTGTGTAATGAATTCTAGTACTACAAAATAAGATCCCACTGCAAAGAAGACAAATATTCTTAGCATTTAGTATGACTTCTCCCTGTAGTGAAGGAGAATCTGTCATTTTCCTTAAGTGCTGCTGTCTTAATGGCTATCTTCTTAAAATTAAATAGTGCCTCTGACCTCCTGCCTTTTTAGATGCCATAGGTTAATTAAGGTTATTTCAGAGTTACATTTCGGTAGGTAATACTGAACATAAGCATTTTAACATAAGTCATTAAAATTTATTCTCAGACTGCATTAACAGCAATTCATAGTATATTCTTAATAGGTGTCTGAATGCTCTGCAATCAATGTGTTTTAAAATTCTCGTAACAGAAATAACGTAGTGCCTTTAGAAGATGAAAACATCCTATGCTTTGAGGCATGCTGTGATAGAAACAGGTAAATTAATGTGGTAGGTGGGCGATTTAAAAGCAGAACCTGTTTCTGGATATATGACTGATGAGACCTGCTATAGCGCCTTTATACTCTTCAAGCTTTGAATTCACCAATCAGTGTGAGGAGAAAAATTAAATTTTCGCAGGACTTTTACCTGACATCCCAGATAAACATAATTTTGTACTGGGTTCTTACCATGGAGCTATCTGCTTTGATAGATTTAGAGCTAGTCATTATGCTTTTACAGCAGGTGGTAGAGAAAAATAAAAGCATGCTGTTGAATAAAAGAAGCAGACTGTTCCAACTAGTCATTTGAGCTGAGTGAGAAAAGAGTATTTCACTCCTGGTGTGACACATTCATACATACAAGCCCCAAAGAAACAATTGGTAACTGAGCCCTGTGTAAGGGAAAAGTTGTGATGACAGAAGTTTGTGTGCCTGTAGTACAACTATCCTCTCATTCTAGAATTTTTTTTTCTCCCGTATTGATGATCTGCTTTTTCTTAGTGGATGAATTTCTGGGTTTATAACCAGCTCCTTAAAATTGAGGACTGTGAAATTTAAGATGTTACTAGTGTATTTTGCATTTTACATAACACCAGAAGTAGTCGGATGCAAGAACAGATCTCAGAAATAAACTGTAAAGCTGTGTTCTTTCAACTGTCCTTCTATACATGCCATTCTATGGCTGAAAAAAAATCCTTTGCAATGCTGATAGGTTATAGCTCTAAAATCAATTTGTTTCAGAAACCTAGTCAGGTACTCCGGTTTCCCTTCTCTCTACCACCGCCCCAAATCCAGAAGATGCAGTTTCTTTTATTGCTTTCCCTTATTAGTTTATGAAACTTAGTGTCAGATTTTGGTGAGAATGTACTTGGGAGTTGTAGTGGATAGCTATTGTTATTATAGGAGACTTAAAAATAAGTGCCTTGTTCCTGTTGTTGCATATAATTTGTTATACTAATTTTTTTTTCTTTATTTTTAATTCTGTAGAAAGCGTGACATAAGACAAAGAAATATATATTCTTTGTTGGATTTAGAAAAATGAATGCCAGCTGTTCCCTTCTCCAACCCCTGATGCTAAAGGTTGTCTTTTTTTATAAAGATGGTATGAAGCATGGCCAGTAAATGTGTGTTATTCTTCAGCTAATTTTATCAATAGGTATTTAATTTATCGCAATTTAGTAGTTTTCTGAACCTTTTGAATTGTTTTTTTACTGTCACTTTTCTGAGTATTTTAAAGGGCACTGGAGTTGTTAAGGTCTAATTAAATATGAAAACTGACATACAGAATTTTTAGGTGATATGTGGGAATAGTTTCTTTTACCTAGAAGTCAATAGATCTCCAGCATCCCTATAATGCCATTCATAATAAAGGTTATGGGTATCTTAAATTTCATGTAATATTGGTACGCAACCAGCTGTTTCTATTCTAAATAGTGAAAGTGACAAGATCTTTAGGGTGTAGTAAGAACACTGGAATTATTAGATAAAGATCGTTAGTTCAAAATCTGAATCAGTTTTCCTTTCTGTCCTGAGCTGATGAGCTGGGAGGCCCCAGTAAAGTTGTAGTGAACATCCATTTATCAGTGGGAGTTGCTGACACATGCTTCTCTTAGTCTTAAGCTTATTTATATTTTAACCTGGTGGGGAAAAATCTGTTCAGCTCTTCTTTCCTGGGTTGGTATGAAAGGATGTAGGATAAATCAAAATCACAGAGCAGTGTTAGTAGTGAGTGTTGCTGCTAAAGAGATATCGTGGTAACCTTTTAAAAAAATGTAATTTGTCTTTAAATTCAAGCATCTTTAAATAGCTTTTTATAGGTGATGTGTAAACCTTGACTATATGATCTTTATTAAATTTAGATGAATCTTTGGGATTTTAAGATTAATTTTTAATATTAAATTCAGGTTAATCTTAATCACCTTGTTATTTAGTGGAGCTTTGATTTCTTTTCTGAGAGTTCAGTGTGGGTTATTCATATCTTTATAATGAACATTTAAGATTCCTTATCTTTTATAAATGAAAATGGACATGTAGTCAGGACACTTTTATGAGCCTAGCATGATTTATCACTTGTCTTCTAGAAGGATGTTGAAGAGGACTGCGTGAGACTTCTAGGTGTGTTTAAGCTGAAGTTAACTTAGTGAAGGTTATGGGAAAAGATAATGGAAACAGTGAATTGTTGATTTGCTTGGTTTCTGTGGAATTTAAGTGTTTCCCAAATACTTCCTCAGCAACTGAATGGATTGGATTGACCCAAAATACAGTTAGCAGTTTGGCAAAATAAGCATCCAGACTTAAGATTCCTTCTGTCTTCTAGCTTATGATTCCAGTTGTTGATAGGGTGTTTGTTTCAGATGGCCTACCTGATTTTTCTTTTTGTTAAATTGGTTGTTGATGCTTTCTTGTTGGCTGCTGCCACCACCGAAGATGCAGCAACCCATGGCTCTGGTTGGTGCTGCCCCTCAGTAGAACGTGCTGCTTATCCCTGTATGGCCCTTCTGGGCCACATCCTGACGGCAGCATCGTTTGAAGGAAGGAGATGCTGGCCGCTTTGCGTGCCGGTCCCCAAGCCCGCATCAGGCTGTTGAGGTTGAACCAGTCTGGTATATTGCTTTGATCCCTACTGCTGCCTTTTTCTGAAGCATGGTATTAGAAATCTAAGGTAAACGTGGATTTAGGTACTGCAAGGTCCAAAAGCATTTGAATGTCAGCACTGTGTGCTTCCAGTGGGGAGACTGACTAGAGGTGCACAAATCACTGTTTGTGGCATGGTGTGCATGTTGGCAGGTATGCACAAATTCCAGTGTCAGGGTAGTATTGAAGATAAATTGCAGGTTATACATCAGCTTGTAGCTAAAAGAACATGGTGGTGATACATAAGGGGACAGTGGTTGGTACTGAAGTACCTTTTTATTGAGTTGTTGGGGAGGTTACAGATGGTTGAGTTGGAGGTTTCTAACTTGTAATTTGTAGGATATTAGCAGAATCCTGGCAAAATGTTGGACAGCAAATATGAATATATATTTGAGTTCAGCTGCTGAGCCTCACTGGAAGGTACTAAACATTCATCAAGCCCATCCACCTTCTTCCCTGAACAGTGCTGTCACATTGTTGTGGACAGTGGCCCAGTAGCTGAGTTGGGGTACTAACAAGTCCTGACCTATGCTGTACTTCTGCCAGGTGTGTTTTTATGTTTGAGTGGTTAAAGATTAATTTAAAATGTATATACTTTTGAACAAATGACTGGAAACAGAATAGATTACTGCACGTTTCAGCCACCCATCGTCTCTTCTCCTTGTGTTTTCCACACAGCATGTTACACTAGGTTTGTCTCTTAGTACCCAGAGTTACCGAAATAGCACGTAGGCAGCTGACTGTTAAAACAGAGAAGGGGAGACCCAAATTTGCTCATGCTTTAAGTCATAAGGAGTAGTCTGCAGGGGGTTTAAAAATTCTTAGTCTGTCTCGTCGAGTTGTACTTGCATAAATCTCTACAGCACTGGCTTTTACTTTACTTGCCTTGAAATGTCAGGATCTGTTGGTAAGAGGAGGAGGTGTGCTCCATGAGAGGAAGCCATTGGTTTAGGCAGTTGTTATAGGGTGGTTTTGTAGTGGGTTGATAATCTGTCCTGATAAACTTTGTTCATGTGTGTGTGATGAATGGACATTTGTTTGTCCTGTGGATGCGGCAATGATGTGCTACACACAAGGAGGTTTGGATTGCTTGCTGTGTATTAACAGGCGCATTGTTATTGCTAATCAGAACCCTGATAACTAAAATTAATAGTGGGCACAAAGACGAGCAATTAAGGACATTCATCTTCCAAATGAGTCTGCAAGATTCATTGGTAGTTTAAATTTATATACTGAGGGCACTTAAACCATTGAAAAGGGTAATGGGGGCCCTGCAGGCATGTGCTTTAAAGCCATATGTCATTTTGGTGCTGGAACAGCAGATAGTGATAACTTCCTTTTAAGGGAAACTGCTATTCATTTGTCAATTAAATGTCGAAGCAAGTATACGTTTTTGCCGTAGAGTGATCATAGCAGTGTATTATTGTAAGTTAAATCAAAGACCAAGATTTATGTTCTAAGCCTTTCTGGCTTTATCATGATAGATATTAATTAGAAAAGTCTCTTGGTAGTAATAGGGCATTGGAGTTGGGACTTTTAAAGGCATAAATGTTTCTTTGACGCACAAATATTTCTCTTCTTGTGTCTTGCAGTCTTTGACAGTAACACTGATGTAGTAACCAACTTAGTACTGAGTATGAATGTTGGGGCTTTTTTGTTGTTGCTGTGCTTATATTGTCACAGAGTAACATCTAAGAAGGTTTTGCTAACGCGGAGCAGAATATAAAGTTTTAAGGTTTTATGGTACAAGGATTTAGCAGTGTAGAGGTTTCTTTCTCTCCTGGTGTTACCCTTGCTAGCCAAAGCACTGGTTAACAAGTGATCCTAGGAGTGCCCTGGAACGAGTATCTGGCAGCAGTTTTAGTGAAGCAGAATTAGCTAAAACTTAGGTGGTTTTGCCATTTATTCAAAATGACAAATACTTATGCAGAACTGTGGGAATTATTTGAGTTGTCTCTTACTGAAGATGAAACATAATCTTAGTTTGGGACATAGTCTGGATTTTCTAATGAAATTTGGTAAAAGGGACTTCCCCAAATATGAACACTGTTTTTGCAAACTCTCTGTCTGTTTTGTGACGTTTGAATAATCCATTTTGGGTAGGTAAAAAATATTTTTATCCTCAATTTGGTGACATACATGCCCCTTCCTCCTTTCCTTATTCTCTGGCCAGTCCTAGTTCCAGGCCATGTATGTCTTGTACAGAGGGCAGAAATGAGCACAGACTGTGGTTCTTCATGGTCCTCATTCTCCCCCTTTCCTATCTCCAGCCCGTTTCCTCCAGGGTGTCGTGTGGGCTGGTGAGAGCCTTGGCAGGCATGGGAGGGTGTTCACTGTTGATGGAGTGGTGGTGACTCGTTGTACAGTGACACTAGAATTTACCATAATAAGGATTTTTTTGTTTGTTCTTGGGACCTGCAGTACTTCTCCCATATTTTGTATTCAAAAGTCAGACAGTGAAGTCATCACAAATGCTCCCGTTATTCTAGAGGTGTCTTCTTAAGAAGAGGAATTTTTGTTGTAACAGCGGTTTTTGATTTGATTGATATGCCCTAACCACTGAGGACAGGGAGGAGAGGATGCAAGAAATATCTCCTCCGATTTCCAGGAGTTGTTTCTAATCTAATTCTTGCGTTCTTATATAACTTCTTTTCTGGTTTTAAAAATACTGTCTAAAGAAAGATGAATGCACTGTGTTTTCTCTTTCACTCTCTCCTGGTCATGCCTTTTATTTTTGAGCTGTGGGAGCAAACTCAAGGACTGTATACCATGAATGGAGAGAACTGATGCTGCAGAGTTGTACGTGTGACATCTGTGTTTTCTTGCGTTTATGCTCTTTTTTGTCTTTGACCAGGCTCTTTTGATTCCTTTACTTCTTCTGTCTCAAACCTTGATCTCTTCCTATGATCATCATATTTTCTTCTCTCTTTTCCCCAGCCTACTTAATTGCCTTGAGTGAAGAATGTAATAACAAACTTACTGAATGAGAAGGGCAGACGTTACTGTTACACAGGAATTTTTGGTGTCGTTTCGTCATCGTGTCTGTCCCCTCCCGCCCCCCATTTCTCCCCTTCTTCTTTCTCCCTGTCACTTCTCCTCAAAACTTTTGTTGTAAGGTTTTTGATACCCGTTGTTTGTGTGACCCTGAAAAAGCACCTTTAATTTGTGTTCTGTTATGCTAGATTGATTTAATAAAGCAAGATTATCCTATTCATTCTGAAGCAATTATTTCATTTCTAAGTAATTTTAATTATTTTGTATGACTGCTTTTGTTTTGGGCACACTATTTATCCTTGTTGTCAGTGTTTAGACTACTTATGCTTTCAGTGCATTGTAGTTGTTGATTTATACCTTTAGTTTTTGAGCCTAGTCCATTGTTCTCTGTTTCCCCCTTGTTTTGGATAGCCTGTTGCTTTTTGTCACGTAGACACTGGGCCAGGTTTCACTCGGGCTCAGTGACGCAGTCTGTGATCTCCTGCTCTGACAGAAGGTGCTCTTGGGGGAAATTGGTTGTGTGAAGCAGAGACATTTTAAAAAGAGAGAGGAACGTTGATGGATGAGCTGCCTGTGGGTTTTAGCTTTGCACAGGCAAGCCTGTGAATGGTGCCACAGGCTGTGTGGGCTCCGTAGTTGTGGTGGTGTGCCCAGGAGGAACACCTCTGCTTGACTCTTGGAAAATCCCAGCTTTTAAATAAACTAATAACAAGTTTCTTCCCTAGGGGGATGTACTTTCGATGATGGTCCTGGACCCTGTGACTACCACCAAGACTTGTATGATGACTTCGACTGGGTACATGTCAGTGCTCAAGAGCCTCACTATTTGCCACCCGAGATGCCTCAAGGTGAGACCTCTCACCCTGCCCCCCCCCNTTTAAAATTGATAATGGAGGTAATAAAAAGAAACAAAAATAATACATATAACAATCTTGGTAATTGAGAAACTTCTTAGATCAAATCCCCTTTAAAGTTATGGGGGATAGGGAAGGGAGAAAGGAAGTCATAACTTCTTTATTATGCATGGAATTCCTGTTGACTCCCAGTGAAATTCTGTCTTAAATGACAGCTAATGTATCGATTTGAATTATTGAGGTATGCATTAGAACAAAAAAAGGATACATGCAAAACCCCATATACTGATTCCTTCCCTTCTCTCTCCCCAACACTCGTCATCTGAAGGTAATCAGAAAAGCTTTGATTTATGGAAATATTGCTGTTGTTAATTACTATTTAGGACAGGTAATGAATAACTGAAGAGGTACAGCCTACATGACCTTGCCTGCTCACCTTTGATGAACAGCTTAATCGGCGCTTCCCAGACAGCATGCTATGCTGAGAAAATGAAAGCATTTGAAATTCAGCTACATTTTCCAATTAATAGTACATAAGTAATTAATCATGCAGAGGAGGAAAAAAGGTCATGGCTATTTTATTTGTATCTGAAAGGTTTCGTGAAGTGAGGTACGTGTGGTGAAGGAGTGGGAAATGTTGCCATACAGAAGTAACCTAACCTCCGCACCATTCCTTTCCCTGCTTTTTATATATTGTTGTGCATTATTAATGGTGGTTAGTGTATGTGATTTTACTTCTTAAGTGCTAACTAGCTGGGTTCCCCCTGCTTTGGAGTCACTGATATGAGCAGCTGTTACTATGCCCCATATCTTACAAATAGGTTAATTAAGGAACACTTTCTTTAATGGACTGCTTGGTGCTTCAAGTTTGCATATGGAAGAGTAAGTTTAAGCCCTGAAGCATCAGCATTCATGATGTGGATGGTCTTGTATTAACAAATTCAAAATAATATCTCCCCTAGGAAGGCAGAAATTAGTTACTTTTCAGTTTGTGTTTTTCAGAGTCTTCGTGGTTTGTTAAAATGGTGGAGGTATTTTAATGGTGATGGAAGCACATTTTGTAAAAAATTTGGTATTCTGAGACTTCAGGTGCACCTCGTATAGGAAGAAAGATGTTTGAGGAATTGTATTTTGAACAAATCTGAATGACAAGATAGCTTCTTCTTGCTTCTCCCAAATAACATACCTGTCATCCTTAGGCAGTTTTCAGAGTTAAATGACACAGTGCTCTCTGACTTTGGCACCTGATTTCTGTTCAGTTCTGCTACAGACCCTTTTCTTCTGAGTGTAGCACGTGGCCTCTTCTGGAGGAAGTTCTTTTTTCACATCTGTATGTGGAATTATGGCTGCTCAATAAAATCTAGCAGAATAAAGGAATGTTTCAGAGATAGTCCAAAACAGATACAGAAGAAGCTCTGACTGTTTTTTTTCTTCCTCTGGTTAGAATTCTATACTTCTTGGACCACTGTTTGAAAGTTTTTGATGTTGGGTAACTGAGATCCAGACTAAAAGTGAGCAGTCTCATCTGATGAGCTGCCCTTAAGAAGTTCAGAGTCTTCAGATTCTGAAGATCTATGCTGTATCTAAATACTTAAGCTCTTTTGTGTTTGTAATAGCATGATTTTAAATGAAATCTAAGAATGTAGCACATCTCTAAAACGAGTGCTGAATTCCTCCAGTGGGTCTGCAGGAAGTGGAGCAGCAAGAGGTTCAGGCAAAAGCAGAAGGGAAATAACTGTGCAATCGTCTGCCGTGCAGTTTTTTAACATTGCTGACCCTGCCTGATTACTGTTGAAACTGTAGGTTAGAAAGCAGCCCACTGCTTGTGAAGAAGTTATCCAAGTGGAATAAGATGTGGCAATGAAGGTATAGGTAAAATTAAACTACTGGTGTTTTCTCTTTGAAAAATGCTGGGTTTTCAAACCTGTAGAAGCCAGGGATCTCCTAGGGACCAGAGTCAGACCACTTTTTCCTGTTCAGTCAGAGAATGAGAGGAGAAGAGGTGCCCAGAAAAGCTGAGCAGTGCAGAACCTGAAGCGCTAGGAACTGTTTTCTCTCCATCTCTTCTTGGGCTCTGTAATCCTTCAGCTAGGTGCAAAGCTCTTTAATGCATGTGTCGACGTCCTTTTTGGAGCCCTTGTCTCTTGTGTATCTCTGGAATCCAATAACAAGTCCTGGCCTCGGCCTTAGTAAGGGAAATGCATATTCCAGTACAGCTTTGTCTCGGAAGGAGCACTGTTTTACCAGTATGTTAAAAAGATAATAGCCTTACACGGAGTATGTGGCTTTCAGGGTTCTTTACCAGATTCACCCGGAACCATTGTAGTCATAAAGGATTATACTCGGTTTTCAAATGTCAATTTGTAGTCTTCAGTAGCTTCAGAAAGTCTTATTAAACAAAAAAAAAAGAGAGAGAGAAAAGGACATGTAAAAATAGGAAAAAGGAAAAATTGGACAATTGAGTTAATGTTTTATTTTGAGTTAAACCCTCCCTTGAATTAAATGTTGTGCTTTGGAGGAGGATGAATCTTGGGAAATTTCAGACCTAATGGCACATGCTTTGGAGTGCTATGAAAATGTGAAAACTTGTCCTAATGGAAAGCATTTTGCAGGTATAGCAATAGTAAACACTATTGGTAAGGCAAGTGTAATTACCTCTGAGTAATTAATGCAACTTCAGAATTTTTTTATACTGACCTCCATTGTATTTCTCAAATTATGAGCAAAGGTAAAAGCCACTTATCTTCTGTTATGGGAAAAATAAATGCAGTACATAATAATAATTTTGAAATAAAGTGAACACTTAGATCAGGTGCTTGTGTACAGCCTTAAATACAAACTTGTAAATTGTTTGAACTGCAGCTTACATGATAAAACCTTTGGATTACTTATTAAGACCGTGGAAAACACCTAATGTCCAACATTAGGTTTCTAAGAGCTTATAAAAGTGACTGTGCTAGGTCAAGCTAAAGGTCTGCTGGTTTTGAGAGTAGCCATTAGCAGCTGCCTAGGGAAGAATACAGAGGTAGGACAAATGAATGGTGATCATGCCCTGAATGCTCTCCCAGTTTCCAGCTGTTTGGCATTTAGGAATTTCCTCAACTTTATTCGTGATGTTCTCAATTAATTCATGTTTTTGTCCTGTCAGCTTTGTCTTACTGTCTGTGGGCTCCTTGAAGCCTTCTAGTATCTGCTGTGTCCTATAACAGAGTGCCAGGTTTTGCTACAAATAAATCATGGGAAGATGCAGCTCTTCTTACTTGTTTTGAACTTGCATGTGACTTCTGTTTGATACATGTTGGCCTCTTGTGCAGGAAGTGAGGAAAGCCGATTCCTAATCACCTTCTCCCACCCATTCAGTTTTTTTAAATACCTGTTAAATAAATACGCACCCTTCTCCTGACATCGTTCTAAGTTGAATGGTCCAACACTATTGAGTTGTTCCCGATGTAGAAATGGTTCCACGAGTGTGGATTTGCATTTTGTGTGAGGCAAGGTTGGTAACCAAGTGTTATTTTTGTAGACAAAAATGAAGTCAGAGTATTTACCTGATGGTCTTTGTACCTCTGAAGAAAGACATCTTCTATATGTTGAAGCAAACCCTTTAGAGCATGGATTATGTTTTCAGGTGTATGATTATTATACATTATACTATACAAGATAGAAATTACAGAATGCTATTAAGATGAAATCCAATTTCGGCTATGGATTTTTTCCAGTTATTATAGAGGACTATCCACTGTGTGTGGACAACTTCATTTTCCAGAAGACTTAAAGTAAATAATAGTGCTTTCTTATATCATTGGGGATGTGCAAAGGGGTGGTTTTATCCATATTAATAATACATCTACTGATGTTTTTACCCTTAGATAGAGAAGATAGTTTATTTACCCTGTTTGGTTTGCCTGTTAAAAGCAGCATTATTCTGAGGCTATGCAGGGTCAGGGCATGAGAGCCTGTAATGGGCTGCGTGACGGGGAGCCACTTAATGAAGGGCTTTTATAATGTAAGGGCTATTACCCTCCTGGATACAAATGCAATTTGAAGAATGTCTAAATTATAGTGGACAATAGTGACGTGCTGAGATGGACATGTTGTTTCCGATCTCTCAGATGGATAATGTGCCCGGATTTGATATGTGCTAATATTTTTTAATTGGTTTTCTAGAAGTCTGAGGAAAATAAATTAACAGTAGTGGGGGAAGTCCTCAGTTGCACTTGTCATCTAGCATGACTAAAGGAGAACAGATTAAATCCCTAAAGATGTTCCTTAGTATTAGAGTGTGTTTTGCAAATGCAAACTTTATTTTTTACAGTGAAGAGTATTGCAGAAATCAATTTTTTACTTTGCAGAAATTACATATGACCTTACATGTTGCTCCATTTTACAGAATAAAACTAAATTCACTATGAAAAAAATGAAAAGACACAAAACAGTCCTGAGAAGTAAAACATTATATATACTCTAGTTCAGGCTGATGTCTTGGGGTCCCTGGTGGAAGACTGCACAGTTATTTCAGAGTGGAGAACATACATGGTGAAAAGCAATGGAGATGGGAGGAAGTGTGTTGACAAGTAATCTTAGGCCACACTTGCATGGTAATTTCTTTGATATGGGTTTTAGGCAGAATGTCTCTGGCTGCTCATTCCTGTGTCCCGTCATTCCCAGAAGCATTCTCACGTTGCTGCCTTCTCCCAGTTGCTCTGATGTGCATGTGGTTGTGAACTGGTGTGGATCGAAAAATAATAACCTGGGGGGAGGTATGCGGCATGGGTCAGTTTGTTAACCCAGTTCATTGCGCAGCTGTAAAAAGAGTTGTGACGCTGGTGCAGCTGATGAGGACCATGGGAGCTGGTGGCGTGGGTGGGTACAAGGGTTGTATAAACCTTTGGGGTGCCTGAAAGAAATATGAAAATTATACCCTTAGATTTGTGTGCAACTTTAATTTTCCTGTACAAATAGTGTTGAGTAT
>VYZW01052112.1:2415-7415 GCA_013401315.1 Balaeniceps rex
GAAAATCTGGATTTTAAGTTGTCTGCAGCACAGAAGTTGAAAAGCTGAGACAGTTTTACAATAAATGTAAGCAGTTTAAGCAAGCTTGTAGTTATCAAGATGTGGATGTATGTATTCCGCTCTGAAATGTGCTGCCTTTCAAGAACACAAGTGTGGCATTTAGGTGACACCGTACTGCTCATCTGTGTGCCCTTTCTGGGGATGACTCTGCTTCTGTCTCCTCCTGTCTGCACACACTGTAACTCTAAGGGTCTTCAGTGACCCTGCCACAGGCTACAAGACCAGTGAGCTGAAGAGGAGTCTAAACTTGCAGTGTTATAGGAAAAGATGACAATGAATAAAATGCAGCACTCTTTTTTCACTTCTATCAGTTTCATTTCAGATCTGTTTGGGATTTTTTTCCCTGTGTTCTAGGAAAGCTTTATTTCTGATGATTTTTCCCTGGTGTTATTTGCCTGCCTGTTTCTATTTTTTTTTTTTTTTAATTTTGTTTTGGTTCGATACTTGTAGATGTTCCTGGTCTTCTCCCAGACTGGGATGTGGGTGAACTTCCTAAAAATCCAGTGTTTGTTGAGAATAATTCTGAGTTTCTGACTTTACCAGAAACAAACAAACAAAAAAATCAGAAATAAGAGAAAAGATTGCTTTCCTTCTTCTTTATCTGTTACACTGAAGCAAGGGAGACAGCACAACCTACAGTAGTCCTCAGAGAGGAAACTGGTGTCGGAAGTTGACTGCTTTTTTGTTACCCTAAATTGGAGCATAGACCCTAGACATATTCAAACAAGAAACCAAACGTCTCTTGGTCCGTGGCCTGTAGTTCCTGGCAGATTTAACTGGAAATCCAGCTTGATTAAAAACCAGGTAAAGCTCCTTGTGTGGACTGTGCCAGTCCGTCAGTGGGTACGGATCGACATGCAGTTCATGGGTCTCTGCAGACTGATACCAGCTAGCTCAAAGTTTTAGGGAGCTCTAACTGGTAGGAGTGGGCGATCCAAAGTCCTAAAGAGGTCCTGAACCAAGGAAGGGCTGAGCCCATTAAGAGCCACCCATAGGGTATAAGCTGTAACCTGAGTACCGATGGTGGTATTCATCAGTAACATTTATCCAAAAAAGGCAAGTTTCTTTATTGTTGTTACCTTTTCCATTTTATCACAGTCCCTATATTCCTTCAGAAAAGATTACCTTTCCTTAAAACAAACAAACAAAAAAAAACCAAACCAAACAAAAACCCCTGACNCTTTTGTGGAAAGGAGCAGATGGGAGGCAAAAGAAGGATGGGAAAAAAAAGAGCCTTTCTCAATGTAATGCCCTTAATCTGAGTACATGTGCACGTTAATGTGAGATCAGTCCCTGTCCCTGGAGCAAGCTACTGTGCAGTCCTAAAACGGCATTTCAGTTACTAGATACTGTACAAAATACATGAATACATTTTTGCCTGAACTTGTCCTTGCATTGTTACCATCATATTCTGCCAAAAATTTGGTCAAGGATGGGCGGGATGTTTCGTATCAGATTATTGGTTACAACATTAGACGTGAACATGTGCTTCCTTTCAGAAAACAGTGACCACTTGCTATTTTGTGGGAGCTGTCCTTCATCTTTCCTTTGCATAAGAGGATGTCAGGGACCTGACAGTTGTATTGCAATATGTTATTCTTTTAGAGAACTGCAGTCATCTTTGCATTATCTCCAAGAATGCTTAATTAAATAGCACTAATGGTTAGGACATGAAAAGTAGGATAGAAGAATCTTTTCTTTTTCTACTATCTTTTGTAGCTTTTGTCACCTGACTTGGTAAGCCCACCTTCAGTGAAAAAATAGCACAGTGACATTTTCAAAACATGCAGTCCCTTGAGCCTGGAACCTAACACAGACAAGAAAGCTCAGCTTGATTCCAACACTGCTTTGTGATGTGTACTCCTCTTTTTCAAGAGCTGGGCTGCAACAGCTGCTAAATACAGAGAAAGGGGAAAAAAGGTTGCTATTATACAGAGTTTAGTTGTACAAAAAGCAGATGCTTTATATGGATTTTATAAGTGAACACGTTCGGCATTCCAAGGCATCCTGGGTTTGTTGCTTGTGCTACCTTCACTAATTTTGCATAGCCATGAGCAGCCACTAGATTATTTGCTCTCCCTTCTTCTCAGTTCCCCAAATGGCTCAATCCTGTGTAATGCTTAGTGCCATCAGATCCTGCTGGGGTCAGTGAGCACTGATATTGGACAGCTTCTTGCAGGAAGCCCTTAGCTTTTCAAAGAAGGGAGGAAAAACTGGCAAATCTTCTCAGTGTTATAAAAGTGCAACCTTGTATGAGGCGGGATTTGTGGAAGTGCTCACATTTTAGCACCTGAATGGAGCATCCAGCTTCTTTGACAAGTGCTGGGAGCTGCTACCGCTGAGGATAACAACAAATTACCCTAGGTTTATCATCAGGGATGGTGACGGCAAGGAGATTTAACTAACCGAATGCATATGGCACATCAATGAAATGTTAGCAATAGGGAGGGTCAATATAGCAATATATACCTCTTTACCTAGATGTTTCTTACCACAGTGTTGTCCCACTTGTGGCATGCTGTGCAATAGGTGTGAGGCCAGCCCCACCACTCTGCTCTGCAGCTCATTTTAGTTTACACCATTATTTACTACAGGAAAAGCTGAATGCCTGAGCTGAGTATCTTGGAGTGAGGAGGAAACAGCTATTGTAGTGTTTCCTTCCTTCTGTGAGCATTTTTTTTTTTTTAAATGCCTGCCAGCTCCCCCCTGCCCCCAAATGAAGTTTTGTTTTCTAAGTCTTTCACAGTCTTTGAATAAAATGACACACAGGTAAGGATTCTGAACCAGAACACAGAGAGAGAAGAGTCTTCTCTCTCAACAGTTCAGAAATCCCCTTCATCTTCCCTGAATTTTTTGCCTCATACATGCATGGCACACACTGACTTGCCCAGCAAGTTATCCAGAAAACTTCAGAACACTTAAAAGCACACTTTTTTTTACTGCTAATATTTCTGTAGCTCTTTCTGAGGCAAAAATTTCAAGCTGATATTTGTGGCAAATAACATTAAGATTCTGACTGTAGCCTCCAACACAGAAATTGAGAGAGGATGACAGACTGTTTTTAAACACCTTTAATCACTGCTGAGAAAGGGACTTTTCCTTATATTTTTAAGGATAATATAAGACATTGTAGTTGTGCTCTTGCCCTTTAAGAAAGCTATACTCAAAAAGGGTGTGTGCATATTGAAGAGTTGTATGTAGTTCAACATATTAATTTGTTTATCATCATTTAATAGTGCTGTTCTGGTAATGAAGCTAAACTTCTGAATTCCAAAACTGAAATGAAAATTCTGAAATCTGAAATGCACTCCATAGAAACTGTGTCTTGGATATGTGCAGAAATTCAGAGATACAGATGGGAATTGAGGCTTTATCAAATTATTTGGCTTTCATTAGAGCTGAATAAATAGTAACACATGAAACCTAATTCTATCCAATTTCTTTGTTCTGGTAAATTACTACCTATGCCTCTAGCTTTTCTAGTTCCTGTGTTCCTAGAGCGGCAAGTGCTTTTTCCCCTCAGAGCATTTTGTTTAAGCATTTAACCCCTCTCTCCCCGCTCTTCCCTCCCTTCAACAATATATAGACATTTCAAAAGAAGTACGTTTGGAGACAAGTATTTCTTGAATCAGCATTGAGTACAACTCTTGTACAAGTTGTCTTTTTGGGTTTTTGATGCTTTCAGCACCCTTCACTTTCTGTATTGTGCTGGTAAAAGAAAGGTATGTTTTTATTTTAACAGAACGGTTGTAGTATGATATAGGATGTTCACTTTAATTTCTGTAACATGCCAGATATTAATATTTGTACATTGGTTGCTGATGTGCAGGTGAAGCACAGGCCTTGCATATCAGTCCTGAGGGGAATCAATTCTCTGTGCCGAAACGCTGCCATTGCTCTGTAAAGACAAGCTACGGACACAGACAAACAATTGCGGAAAATATCCCTAATGTTAAATACAGTATAAAGAATCTGTTTTTCCCTCTCTTATTATTCCTATTGTTTTATTTCCAGCCCTCTTGCTAGTGGCTGCCTTTGTGGCACTTCAGCTGTGATTAGATGGGCGGGCAAGCAGCTTCCTCTAGAGCTGAAGCCAGCTGGGTGAAAAGACTGGCAAACCCTCAACTCCTTGTCTACCCACTGCCTTCGCGGCTGAGTTTATTATCTCTATAGCTCTGTGACATGCCCAGTCTGCGTGAGCTAGGGGTCTCAGAGCACAAGTCAATATTCGGTAGTCAGAGCTCCCTTATTACCGCTCTGTTGCTATGCTTATTTTGATGTAGTCGTAACCTAAAAAACTGCCTAATAGCCAAGAGGCTGGGGGGAAGGGAGGAGGAGAGGCAGAGAGAGAGAGGGTCATCCACTTCTAATGCTGGAAACCCTGTGATAATCTGTTCCATGCATTCAAATGAAAATATGACTTCTTGGCAGAGAATAGCATTATAATGTAAAATCCCATATGCTGTTATACAGTATGTTGCAATCTGTTTTACTGCTGCCTCTATTCTAACGAGTGAATACTGCCAATAAAGCAATTGAAGATAACACTAATTGCTTATTTCTGTGATCCATAATTTTTATGGCTGCCTTATAGCTCTTTAGTCAAATAGATGTTTTTTGGCCTCTCAGATCTAGAACTCATGTACTATAGCGATTGAGGCTGAAAATCTGCATGCTGGCCTGAGAGATTTTTCTAAGCTGATGAATAGTGTGTGTGTGAGGGGGAAATAATTGAAAAGTGTTAAAGAAAATAGAAGTCTTAAATCAGTCATAACAGGTCATAACACTGGATTTCATCAATATTTTTTAATATAAATTGGGCTCTTTCTCTACCCCTCTTGCTTCTGTAGAATTGTCTTTGCTGTGGAGTAATCAGACACTGGTTTTCAAAAATAAAACTCTCTTCAGCTTTTCAGGGCAGTGGTGGCTGCCTGTGTGCT
>VYZW01052112.1:12415-20840 GCA_013401315.1 Balaeniceps rex
GTAACAAATTCATGTTTTGTCATTAGGGGTAGGTCAGTTAAGATTTCAAGTGGCTTCTTTTCGAAATCCACCTGAGGGTTTGGATGACTAAAGGCCGTGGTATGTATTTGCAGTATGCCAACCCTTCTGCGGCATGTGCGGTACCTGTGATTGCAGATGGCAATTTAGACCCGAAGGCTGTTTTAAGCAGAGATTTGGTCACTCTGATCCAGTGTCACAGTGGCTGAGCTTCCCCTGACGGCGTCGGTGCAAACTCTTGGGCTTTGGGAGCACTGAAGCACCTTCCCTATTGTTAACGCCTGTCACATATTAATCGATGCAGAAGAGACTTGTCTCCTTAGCCCCGTTAAGCTGTGAGTTTACAGCTCTGTGTGAAGTAGCACAGGCAAGGTACATGATGAGATGCAAACAGGGGAAAAAGTGCTTTTACTGACGTTCGCAGAAGCAAGCTAAACACCTGTGAGAAGCGGGTGCTTCAGGGACACCCACGTTTGCAAATTGTTCATGGGTATCTTGGAGATAGTACTTCTCTACTTGTGGAGTGATTAGTTACCTCTTCAGCGCTGGCAAAGCTTGTGGATGATGAGCTCTGCCTTCACCTGCAGGTGTTGCCATGGCAAGGGACTCTAGAAGTACATTCAGGCAACAAAAACAAAAAAGGGATAAAGCAAAAATGAGAAATGGGGAAGAAATGGGAGCAGGAGAAGGCAATAAGAATATCACACTGAACTGGTGCTTTCCCGGTGAGAGCTGACATTGTTTGCGGCTGCCTCCCGTCTCTCATAGCACCGTCAGGTGCTGGCAGGTAGCTAGCCACCATGGCACTGCGAAGTCTTCTATCAGTCTACCAGTTTGCACTTGTGCCGCTGTGGTGCAAATGTGGTCCTGCTCAAGGGAATCACGCCATCACTGTGGTATCTTTCTGGGACAGATCAGCTTGCAGTCTAAAACCTCAATTCAGCATATGGTTAGCTTTAAGCATTTGAGGAGTCCCATTCATTTTCGAGTGCTTTAAAGGGTCAGAGTCTAACTACCCGATCTTATTCTGGTCCTGATTTCCCAGTGTTCAAAATGGGAATAGCATTTTTCTTCCTCTCTGTCCATGTCTTCCTTTTTATCCTGCTTGAGTAAATCTTTTCTGTGTGTTTGTTTCCCTCTAAGTGTGAATACTTGACTTGCATGTGTGTGCATGTGTATGCATCTGAGCTACTTTGTAAAGAAAAGCTAGATCTGGAAGATGTGTTGGCATCTAGCTTTTAATGTAGTTACTCCCTGTTCACTCTTCTGCTTGTCAGAGTGAGCCCTATAGCCGAGGGCCTGCTGCTGCGATATTTTCTTTTCTACTCATCCCTCATACTCACTTTTCTCCAGAAAAGTAAGTAATCTTAGAGGGAAATATTCTTCTCTGTTGCATCCTAGCTATATACTGGGTGAGACCCCATTTCCTTCATACTTCAGTTTTCTCGAGAAGGAAATGCAGGTGTGTGGAAGGAAAGAGAGCTGCGGTGTGCTGCAGCCAGTCTCCCATCCAAGCAGTTTTGGGAGCAGGGCTGTGGCACCTCTCCTTGAAGGCTAGGTATTGTCTCTGCTGGTGAAGGCCAGTCTCATGGACTACGGCTGGCCTCGCCCAGGATAAAGACTTTCATATACGCTCAGTTTAGCGGCAGGGGAAGTCAGTGCAGAAAGAAGAGTGCTCAGTGTGTGCTCCTCAGGGTGTTAACATCTGTGATATATATGCTTGCCCTCGTTCAGTGAGTGCGGCTTCATTCCTAATTAAGAATTGCAGTAATCAGCCAAGAGGCTTATTGTGTGAAGTTGAGGAGCCAAAATTATTTGTGAATTCAGTTCAGATTCAATGGATTTTTTTTTCACCCGCCCTAGAAATGTTTCATTTCTACATTTTGCAACAAAGTGCTTTCATTTTGTAACAAATCTAATTTCCTTCTTAGAGTGTGAAATGGTAATTTTGTTTTGCTGTAAGACTATTCTTGGGTTGATCCAAGCCACTAGTATTGTTGTGAGGTTTTTTTGAAGTTTGGTTGTCAGCTTGAAAAAATTAACTATTTGCATAGTTGGTTACATGAGGCAGATCAACAGCTCTGGAGACATATCTGAGATCAGGGTCTCTGCCAAGAAACAGGATCAACTGACGAGACTGGACAGCCTCCCTGCATTTATTTTGCCATGGGCAAAATGATGAATCCAATATGTTCCTTACAAAGCTTTGTCTTTGCTGGAAATGGGGTAAGAAAGGGTACGTATAAGGTAATGTTTTGCTCTTTTGTTTAGAACTAGTTTATAATTACTTTTATAACTACTTCTTCTGTAACTTTTACAGCTACTTCAGTTCCACTTGTATTTTATGGGTCAACAAATTTAACAAGTTCCAGCACAATGGGGTTTTTTTGTGTCTGGGGCCTCAGAGAAGTCTCTGAGCCAGTGTCCCTAAATAACATGTTGCTGGAGGATTAGATGTTGTGTGCAACCTAGAAATGAGAGCAGTCATAGCCTGTTTAGGAGATATTAACCCATCAAGAATCCCATTCCAAACAAATATGATTTATAAAGTGTTATTATATTGCTGCTACAGCATCGTCCAGCAACTCAATTAGAAATGCAAAACATGCTGTTTGAAAGCCGATTTTGGTCAATGAAAAGACACTGTCAGTGTCAGTGGTGTGTTAGGCCAAACTCTGTGGAAATGAGTCCACTATCAAAGGGTGACCTTTTTCACTAAACTGAAAGAAAAATGCACCATCTTAGATTCAAAACCAGAGGAATGTGATGTCATTCCAGTGTGTGTGTGATGTTGTATTTACACCACTGCATTTCATACCTAAAAAGGAGTCTTCACTATGGTTCAGCCATTTACTTTACACTAGAGTTTGGATTTAACCCTTGACCTTCTGTGGCATCATTCAGCCTGACTAAAATAAAATACCTTAGGCTGTTTTCTTGCATTTCTCAGTGCCCAAATGGGCACTGTGGATTATGCCTAAGGTTTCTGCCCTCCTGCTGTGGACTATTATGGCATGGTCGTCTTTGTGCAGGAATCCTTTGTATGTAGCTTTTTCATCTTCATCGTCTCAATATGCACACACACACACGTGTGTGTGTATATATATCTATACATGTATTTTTGGAGGTGCTTCAGCTTTTTTCTTTTTTGCACAGTCATCTGGAATTACTCTCTCAAGCTTTCTGTAAGGTTGAGTCACTTTGTGCTTCTCATCTGGGCTTGTCAAATTTGTAATAGAAATAGTTAGTTCTTGGTCGATTTTACACTCCTTTTAGCTTTGTTTCTACTACTTGCAAGTGTTCTCAAATATGTGCCCACTAAAAGAAGGCCCTTCCTAGTTTAGATCTCTTTTGATTAGTATCTTGCAATTTCATAATAATTTTTGAAGCCTGGGCAATGCTGTACAGTAGTGTTTATTCTTAAGTTTCCTATGTGGATTCTACAGTCTGCAGCTGAGTGCTGACCCAGAGCTACAGCTGCAAAATGGGTTGCAAGTATGACAATTATAAGTATATCCTTTTCATTCTTAACATTGCCTGTGCTGTGTGAGCCAAGACAGTGATGGGTTCAGCTACATGAGGGCTCCACGAACACGTAATTGTAGATGCTAGCATAGAAGGATAATTCTCAGCTCACTCGTGTGTTTTGCATTTTAGGCCCTTTATGCATTTTTTTGGGTTAAACAATGATACCTACCTATGTAGCAATGTTATCTTTCCCATGGGCTTTTTTTATACTGGCAGTTTGGGGGGAGGAGATATTTCCAAAGGTCATCATGCAAGCTAATAAACTACTTTAAATGAGATGACGTTGAACTTCTCTCTGTTAAAATTCACTTCTATCCATATTTTTTTTTTGTGTTTTGAACCAAGTCACTGCACAATATTCCTATTCTTAGATGGCTCCAAACAGATAGGCTCCTATCCTTTGCATATTTTTTCTCTATATGTGCCTGTATATATTTATTTGTACCGTTTTTGCCAAAAATAACCATTTTTCAAGACAGAAGCTTATTTTAGCTGCCTGATACCTTGCCCTTCGTACTGGTTATATATATATATATAAAATTCCACACTTTCCTCTTCATGTATTGCACACAAATGTGGTCTCTGCCATTTGCTTACCCTTGTATTCTCTCTGCATGCCTTGGTATGCCTTTTAATTAGATGCACTTCTGTTCTTTCATTGTTGTTAACCCTTTCTTTTGAGAAGCAGTTTGCCTTAGCCCTGCAAATACCCTCTGTTTTTTCCAAAGTCAAGTCCATTTCCCTCAGTAACCTTGATTTCACCAGCTATCAGTTATACCACAAATAATTCAGCCTCTAATTAGTCCATCTGTTAACTATTCAAGTACACATGACTTATCTTTATTATGTAACATAATGGTCAGTCTTCTTACTTGTGAGTGATATTTTGGTATGAAAAATATGTTTTTCTGCTTATGACATTCCATGTTGCCAATGTGCCCCCTATGGAATATATTGCAGATTACATGGTTTTATAGTCTGCGCCAAGGAAAGTGATAAGGATTTCACCCTCTCTAGTTTGTTTTGTTTGGGTTTTTTTTCCCCCCTGCAATTGTTGCTTCAAGAAAGTGTAGAGGCTTTGTATTTACTCCCTCCTTTTGTTCGCTAGATTTTCTTCAGGTTAGAGAGGTTGATGCTAACGAATTTTTGTGGGGAAAAAAAAGACTTACCTCTGATTAAAAAAGGCAGAATAATTTTGACCTTAATTTCCTAATGCTAGTTGTATGGGACAAGGTTAGATTTCTGTCACATGAATGCGAGTCAGTATAAATCAACTACATGAAATATCTAACCTATATTTTCTGATATGGCACAGAGTTGAGAACTTTTCATCCATTCAAGATTGTCACAATCTAGAGGACTAAACTTTATTGGCCATCAACAATGCTGTGACAAATGCTCAAGCTTCTAAACTAATTTTCATAAATTTTTTTTGTTTCTGTTTTTCTACAATATTTGTCATTATTTGGGGAAAAAAATGCATGTTGTGGAAGGTTGTATTTGAGATTTGGCTTCCTTGGAACACAAGAGTGAGCACAGATAAATGCAAACCATAGCAGCATTACTAGACCGTAGCTATTGTACATGTGCTCACAAGGGTTTATAAGAGTTCAGCTTGTTTTGACCCAGAAGAACTACCATATGCTTAATAGTTCTTTATTATTACTCTCTCCCCACAAAATGGGGAAAACATATCTAGAGCCAGAAGAAAGTTCTCCTTTTGCATTTCTTTAAAGACTGCAGTCCTGAAAAGATGTCCTGTACAATTTTATTTTCATGGGCTCAGGATTGGGCTGAAGCCATATGTTGCTGAAGGTCTGGTGTTTTCTCAACTCATGGAGAGATTTCAAACAACTCAGCTAGCAGTAATAGGTTTCTTAGAAACTGGGCAAGAATCTTTTGAATTTTACTTATGTAAAACCTCCATTGCAAATGTAATTTGTTACAAGTCTGTCACCTACCTTGAAAACTGTAAGATTATACCCTCCATGCAGAATTTCACATGGCTATTTTTAACGTTGTCCTCCGAGTTCCATTTAGCCTTCTTACCAACTAGCCAACAATTATGGCAACATGTTGTTCAATGTTATCTCTAAACCGCCTTTATTCCTTCCACAATTTAGTGAGTCCCAAAAGTTCTTTGATGGGACAGAGAAGAATTAATGCCAAAGTTGAATGAGTTACAGCCGCTACCACCTAATTAAAATGATTTTGTGCCAGTTGCTTTTGTTGGGTAGGATCCACACATAATATAATTTTAATCCTGTTTATATACACTCCTGGGACAGATTTGAGATCAGCATTGCCATTTAAGTGAGGTTAATCAAGCATACTGTATGCAGCTTTTGTTTCTCTATTGTGTGTGAAAGGTGACTACAGCTGATGGGATCCTGACTGGCCGTTTGCTGGGAAAACCACTACTTTCTTGTTAACAGAGTGTCTGATCATTAACCTAACCCCAGCCCCGGTGACTCTTTCTGCCTGGTCCTTGGAACTGTACAGCTGTTGTTATTCACAGAGGAGCTTATAGTTATGAACTGGGTCGTACTGGCAGCAGATACGTGACTGTACAGAGGGTAGAAAACAAGTGAAAAATAATTACATCTTCCCTAAAAACAAACACTATTTTTTGTATTCTTGGTGCGTTTTATGTATATATAAAGGACATTATGGCAAAATGAAAAAGACCCTCATAAAAATCCTTCTTGAAAAGTATTGTTGCTGACAGCCGTGACCTCTGTGAGTCTGCATGTTTACCCATAATTCATAATTAACAAAGACATTAGAACTGCCACTAGAGGATTCTGGGCTTTATTTCTTTCTAACTGGGCAGTACTAATGCTGGAAGTGCTCCCAATTCAGTGATTTAACATTTCAGGAAATCTTGGAGAGGCAGCAGAAGCCTCCTTATATAGTTCATACTCTGGGACTGTGGTTATACAGATATGGCTGAGATAATTATTCAGCTCTTGTTATTGCTGTAGTTCTGCACCTGATCCCTGAGCCATTAGAGCACTCTGCAGGTTATTACAACTATCAAACATCAAGGTCTCTTTTCTAGTCTCTCGACTATGTGGTTATCATTTTACTTCTTTTAAATCCTCCATCTGCAGAGAAAGCTTCTATGCTCTAACTTGGAGATCTGTTAACGCTTTTTTTTTAATGACTTCCCAAATGAGGCCCTTTTCTTACCAGCACATTAACATAAAAATATAAACTTAGAGTTTCTCCACTTGTGTTGTTTTTATTTTCTCCCTCTTGTTGATTTCTTCTTTGAGACACCGTGCATCTACACTTTAATCTGTGTAGAGAATGAGCACAAAGAGGTGGGGGTCTTCAGAACCATGAAAACCCACAAAATCTCCCCAGGATGATACCGTTTCTGATGGTGGGTTAAGTTAGTGTCGATTTTTAGCTGATACACTTCTTTGCCTCACATACATTTTTACCTCATTGCTGCTTTTCAAGTTGGACAAAAATTGAATTAAAATGGAATGGTACCTTTAAATGAGGCTTTGACTCTCGTTGTACTTAAAGATTCATTACTTTGTGTGCTGCAGGTGGGTAGTCTTCAGTTAGCATTTAAGATGGGGAAGCTTGTTGGAAAAAAAATCTTTGCTGTATGTGATAATATCAGTCTATTGTCACCTGGCTTTCACTGCTTACCTAAAACCAAAACCACAAATATGATCAAAATCACATAGATCTGAATATCCTAGTCCTTCTTTTAGGTATTCAGGGTGCAGGCACTCACTCAGATGATGATATTTAAGATAATTTTGTAAAGTAAGAGCCTAGAGCAGACCTCTGTGGGCTGCATCACAGGGGAAAACAAGGAGCTAATGCTGCTTTATGCACTAGGGAGCTCAGCTTTTTGAAATCTGTGTTTTGCATTATATCAACAAAACACCTGCAAAAGGCATTCCATCAGCACCAGGCAAACTGATGAGGGATCTAATCCACCAAGAGTCAGGGGCAGTCGCAAACAGTATGGCAAAAGGAGGAAACATATGGTTGCCTTACTTAATATTGCTGTAGTGTCGTCCCACAACATATTCCCCTAAATGGGCATTAGCTTTATTGGTAGATCAGAAGGATGTGGAATGCAGGAGAAAATAAAAACCGTATATGTGGGGATTTTTATTTTTTTTAAAACACAATGTGTAATTTAACAGATATATAATTTATGTTAGACAGGAGAATAAATGTATAATGCATATTATACTATTTTTAAAATCATAGATATTAGTGAGTGTCTCAGGAAAGCTGTGGTTTTATGTAATGAAAGCAAAGGGTAATTATGCTTTGACTTGCACTTTACTTGTTCTCTGGTTATTCTTATGTATTTTTACTGTCTCCTCTGCATGGCCTTGCATGAGAATAGCACTTTTACACCAACTCTTTGTTAAGGTCTCTCAGCAGCAAAATTTAATATTTCGGCTTAACCCCCCCACAGTTTCCCAATTGTGTTTTATATTCTATTAGTGTGACATTAAAATAAACAGAATTTACCCATAAGTTGTTGGGAGGGACTTGAATATCCTCTTGTATTGGGATAACTCTCTGAAATATATGGAGAAATATAAAGTATGGATGTATCTGACCAGTGGAACTGGTTAAAAATGGTAAAAATATGTGGGTTTTAAGATTTGAATGACCCATTAATATTTTTTCTACAGTTTGGGGAGCTACAAGAAAAGGTAACTTTTAAACCTTTTTTTAAATTTAGTCCATTGATTAAGCTTCAAAATTACTGTGGCTGATTAATTGTAAGAGCATGTTATTCGTGCACACAACTCCAACCAGCAACACTGCAGGCCTGAAGAGCCTTTCAACTTAAGTAGTTATGTTAAAAAAAAAAAAAAAAAAAAAATAAACG
>VYZW01052112.1:21277-55656 GCA_013401315.1 Balaeniceps rex
AGGCCTGAAAAGCCTTTTAAAATAAATAGTTTTTTTAAAAAAAAAAAAAAAAAAAAAATTATAAACGTTCTTATCTTTCAGGTGGCTAAAGCACTCTCTTGTGTTGATCCTAGGACCTACGTGTGCATGTACAAAATACTTTTTTAATTCTCGTGTTGTAAGTATACAACACTGTACATAGAATTCCCCACTAACATTGTTGATGAAAGCACACAGCTAGGGAAATAAAGATAATTTACTTAGCTGAATATTACTGGCTTTCTTAAAGATAGATTAATTAGGAAGTGGTATCAAAACAATTTAGAGCAGAAAGAAAAGGCGTTGGGAACAGCACTGAGAAGATAAGCAGTGTCACCCTTAATACAGAGTCCTGTTGTTCTACACAGTTTTCTCTTTTTAAAAACCAATGTGTGCTTGCCACTTTAAAGCCATAGTCTTAGAATTTCATGCTTATGTGCAAAAAATTGTACTTGCATCCTGTTGGATTTAGGACAGATATAAGAATTGACTTTGGCCTTAGGATGAAATAATCAGCACCTGTTTTTCATTAATCCCTGTCTTTAAATAATAATAACTAGATTTATGATATTTATTAGCTTATAACTTACTTTGGAATGTGAAACCACAACAATCAGAAAATGGGTCATGAACTAATTTTCAGGTATTTAGTATTATAGTACAAGTAGAGCCTCATTATGGTGTTTCTTGTGAAAAGTGAATAATAGGAAATTGATATAAATGGTTAATTATGCGTTTTTACTTTGTTTTAGGACCACCGCTGTAAAACATCAGGATGTCAGAGTTATGCTTGTGTTGACCTGACATAAGGCTTCTTGCTTCCCTGTGCCATCATCACTTCATCGTCTTCAGAGGCACGTGCTGCTGTGAATGACACCCTGCGGCACTCGGTACCTTTGGAACTAAGGTGACTTCACTCTAATGGTTTTTCTTTTGAGGAGAGAAATGCATATTGTGTTTATTGTGTGCCAGGGAGCAGCAGTGGTGGGCTGCTCCAGGCAAGCCAGGAGCTGAGGGTGACAGCAAGGCTGGTAGGGGCAGTGGTCTCATGGATAAAGGGCACAGTCCTGCAGCACCAGGGCAAGACAAGGTCAGGTCTGGTCTGGTGATGGGAAAAGGTCATGTACAGTGATGGTAAGCAGGGATAACACCAGATCACCAGACAAATCCACAGCAAAGTGGCCGGTCTGCAGTCAAGCCAGGAAGACAAGTTAGTTCAGGATAATTGAGGTACATGGCCAGGCACAAGCACACCTGTGGCATAGCTGAGGTGAGGACTGAGGGTGAGATCTGGACCTCCTGACCACATATGCAGCTCCTATAGATATAGCAAAGAGGAGGCAGCCCTGGCAAGGCTTCTCAGGGCTCTTCCTCACACAGCTCTTTTTACAGCAGTCTGATCCAAGGTTACGTAGCTGCAGCATATTGGAGATGGCCTTGAACATAGGCAGCCAAATCTGGGGTTTGGGGGCTGCACGTGCATGTAAGTATGGCATTACATGATTGGTCTTTTGGATAAACGGGACGGTTCAGGAAACCAAGAATTTATTCTTTCTTTGTAGTCCCTAAGCCTAACACTGAACTGCTGAACTTCAAATTAAAGCTATAATTGCATTCCTTAAGTTTCAAAGTGTTTTTGTGGACTTAGCCACACTGGTCCCTCTAGAGCCAGTGGGAAATGAGCAACTAAATCCTTGTGAATGGTTTAGAAATGTAATGCTTTGAAAAATTGCTGACTAGCATGTTGTCCAGGACTCATTGCTGCCTAGACAGTTACCATGCACTGAAAGGAAAAATATGCATGTACTTTTCATGGATGTTTTATAGGACTATATTCTGTGTTATTCAGAGCTCACATCAGCTTTTCTGTGAGTTGTACAGATGCTCTTGATAGCTGCATTAAGCCTGTTTTTTCTCAGTTCAAGAAAGTAACAAGTTTTAAAAACCTAGCAGTAAAAGATATCTACCTGACTACATGGAAACTCTTAGAAAGACCTGCCTTGCTAGTAGTTTTACCAATGGACGAGTGCGTGAATGTTTGCAAAATCAGAGTGCAGGGGAAATGTTTCGGGCTATCAAGCAAAAGTTAAGAGAATATGTAACAAAACAATGCTTATATGTATTTATCCTTCCATGTATCCTGTCTATAGCTCAGGGGTTTGACCCATATTCTCATACGGAACTGCACTCAGCAGTGTTCTGCATTTGTCTTCTGCTACAGAAGAGCTGGCAGCAGGGGATTCTTGCAAACTGGGAAGGATACAGTGGCAAAGGATGGGGCTGGGGGCTGGGGAAGGGATCAGGAGTGGATGGGTGTTTCCTGGGGAGCTGAAACTGCAAACTGTGTCTACCTATTCTGCCAAAATAATGTTGCCTTGGGATTGAGCACCCTGCTGTGGTGCATTTCTCCTTGGTGACAAAAGGGAGTATGACTTCTTTATTAAAGTGGCGAGTTGAGCAGTCAACAAATTACTAACATACAAATATAATATGGAAAAAAGGTCTAACTTTTAGGTAATGCAAAGCCACCACTACTACAAGGCAGAGAAATTTCAGCTGAAATACACTGGCATGTACACCACAAAACCAAAACGAAAAACTTGGCCACATCCTTAGTTTGCTCCACTGCAACTGTCATTGCAGCAAATATTTTATGTAAACTCACCCTCTGCTTGGAGACTTCTCGGGTAATTAAGTAATAGGAGATGGTGCTTCAGTTCTTGTTGATTTCTATTGCAGTGTCCGTTGCTTTTCTCACCTTTCCAATGGATGAGGAGCAACACCTTTTTTTTTTTTCCCCCACAGAAAATATGTTTTAAAATGAGGTTAGATTTTACTTTGTATTCTTACATAGTAGTCATTTGGTAATGTTAAAAGTCTCTATTCCATTCTCTGTTTTAATGCATGCATGTCACTAGTGGTTAGGTGTGCAGTGATATATCCTTTTCCATTTCAAAAGCATTGATCTAAGTCTCCTTTACTGAGAGGGATTTCTTTTTTTCATCTTTTTTTTTCCCCTTAAATAAATCTTAGTGAAACAATGTAACATTTCAGGTCAGTCCTGTAGGACCACTGGGGTCTCAGTGTAACCGCTGCTGCAGAGCATGGAAACTTGCTGGCACAGTATTGCAAAGTGACTCTGCAGGGGCTGGATGACTTCCAGCCAGCAATGAACCACAGCCAAGAAATGCCAATATGGATAATGCAAACAAGAGAGATTTGGGGCACATTTCGATTTAACCATCTGATTTAATTGACAGAATAAATGCACCTGTCATCGGGTAATATTCTTGTGATTAGTTTTGGCTGTGCTGATGAAACGATGTTAAAAGAATGTCAGAACAACCTGTCCTGGGACTCCTACAGGCAGTTTCAAGCTAAGGAAGGTCAGTTTTCCACTAGATAAAAGATTCAGAATTACCTCTTTTTTCTTTCCTCTTTTGTGATTGCATGTGTCTTTCACTGAGACACAAAACAATTTATCTTGCATATTTTCCCGCTGCAGCCCTTGTTATGGGTCCTCGGGTCTAAACAAACACACTTAAGTGAAGCGATAGCCTGTTCTTATACAGGCTTTCTTAAGGCCATTCTGTATTTGGCAGGACATGCATTCACAAGGTCACCGTTTGCCCATTTGTACATTGTCATTCAGAATTGGTGGCCTTTGTGGAAATGGCTGCTCGTTTAAGAGCCAAGGTGTGGTGTGCACCAGAGTCTTTTGCCTCCATAAGTAGCTGGTTAGTAAGAAGAGATTGACATCTGCAGCCCTGGGGCCCTCCCACCTTCATGTAATCTCCTGCACCAGGAAGTAGGAGTTGGTTCTGAGTAACAGCGTGCCAGGACCTCCTTTTGGCTAGGACAGGTGCTGTTTATTGAGCCATTTCAGTGGATGTAAAGGTAAGAGATGGGTTAATCAAAGTTGTGTTTATTGTTACTGCGTGTGATGGGGTCCCTGTACGTGCAAACTGTGGATAAGGCCCATTTTGCTGGTACATGATGAGGAAAAACTCTTGGTTTGAAACAGTAAATTGGCAAGCTGGACAAAGGTTTGGAGAAAAGGCAGATGAGGATCTCCATTTTTATGGGGGAACTGTTCTACTTGAGGGGAAAGGATCCTAAGGAGGAACTATACCTCCATGAATAATGTAATAGGAATTACACCTCCTCCATAGTACCTGCTGCACTGACTTACGTGTCCCTGTTGCATGAAGTGGTTGTGGCCACATGGCTGCACATCCCTTAGTACAGATGGAGCTGCATCTGTCCCTGTTTCAAAGGGGGAAATTGAGGACAAGGCAATTTAATGACGTGCCAGAGGTCCCAGCTAAGGTCTGTGACAGCACAGGGAATGCATCTAAATTCCTTCAGGCCCAGGGCCTTATCCATAAGACAACATTTCTGTTAAAAGAGAAATAATAGTAATTTTTTTTTTTTTCAGCACCACACTTCTAGTGGTGTTTAATCTTCATTTTGGCGTACTTAAAAGCTTTGCTTTGATATTTATTGGTTTTAAGCAGGGATGTTAACATACTGAGAAAAGAACCTGAATGACAAACCTTCTTGTTGAAAACCTGAATGTACAGTTAGGACAGCCTCCCCCATGAACAGTTAGCACAGGGCACCCAAAACTGGGCCACTGAAGTCAGATGCTTGGGCGCCTGCTTTTGGGGAAAAGTTAGTTCAAACTCCTGCATCTGCTTCACGCTAAGGTGGCTGAAGTAGCAGTGCCAGACAGGGATTTTGACTAGAAAAATAAATTCAACATTTGAATCTGTTTATGTGCTGAAATATAATTTGTGATAAAACAAATTGCTTCTGATTGACAAGTTACAAATGTGGGGGTGGAAATGTGAGCTAACCCTCTCATGAACTGGATTGCAAAGCCAAAGTGGAACAAAATGTAAAATATCTTTCTTTTGACTAAAGTAAAATTTTTTTTTTTTAAGTCCACATGAATGAGATTGAAGAGAAAGTGGTGAAACTTGTCCCGTGTAGAGATACTGCAAAGATTCATATACCATCAAATTCCATTTCAATTCCATGTTACATGGGGTTTAAGGCTGCACTGGTTTGCTGCACTGGTTTATTGCACAGGTGTGAATTTCGTCCTGAGAGCAGAATTGCTGTACAAGTGCTCTTGAAGGCGTTATTTTTTTTCTTTGTCAATTTTTACATAGCTAATACATTAGCTTCCAGATAGCACCGAAGTACTGTTTAAGTTACACACAGTTAACCATGAAATTTGGGGTTGCACACGGTTTCACTCTCACAGCTTAAATAAGGTTTTGATTTCAACCCATTTACACACTACATAATGAAACAAGTCTGTTAATGACCAGACACTAGAGAGTGCTCTCAGTCTGCTGATACCAGGGGGAATGCTGCGTGGGGTGGAGGTAGTGTGTGGTATGTGGTGCTGGGTTAGTAATACCACAGGCAAAAATTGCTTTTGATAATGAGTGTTAAAAATAATTTCTAAATTCCATTTGTAAGCCTCTGTTGAAGGAGTCTGTTTTCCTTAGTCAATGTCTACAAATGCTACACGGATGTAACAAATGTTAAAGCAATATGTATTTATACCTTTGATAAGGTTTAGTCCAAACGGGTATGCAGTGGCTCCTGCATGTTCCTAGCATGTTATTCAGCGACAGGTCTGGGTCGCAGGGAAGGTCGTAGCTTAGGTTGTATGCGAGCATTTGTGCTCTCCTGCACAGTTTTGTTCCCATTGGCGCCAACGTGAAAACTCCTTGTATTTATTATGCATCAGAAATGTGAAGATACCGTTTTTTCAGGAATTTTTGGTCAACGCCAGTGCTCTGTCAAACATACACAAATTTCTCATTTTAGGAAGCTTGTTTTAACTCTTAATTTTTCATGACACTGCCTCCCATTGTATGTCCGCTTACAGAGGACTGGAAATGTTCAACTTGAGAGATATTTTCTTCTAATTTACATGAGGAGAATCTTTATCAGGTGTAATTGTATGGATTTCAGGGAAAGTATGTAGGGCAGGGACTCTAAGGCTTCAAAAAAGCTTGGAAAAATGAGTCTGTGCATATTTTAGATTTAAGTTTGTCAGATTAAACACATTAAAATTTTATGAGAGAAGAAACACTAAAATATCACTGTAAAATGAATTCAGCAGATTGTGCCATGGACAAGGCTCACAAGGAAGAGAGGGAAGAAACCAAAAACAAGTTTGAAGCTTCTGTGTGGTTGGAAGTGTGGCCACTTAACTCCTTCACCTTGAACTTTGAAAATAAGTTTCTAGGTTACCATGAAAAATGAGGAGACTGAGGAATATATGGTATCGTTTAGAAATATGTTGTAGCTTGTAAACATGGGAAGTTTTTTTTCAGTAGCCTTGGAGGGACTTGGCATTAAAAAGAGAAGAATACCTTAATTTGGTTTTGAAAGTAAAACTGTTCAGCAAATAAAATGCAAATTATTTTTTTCTAGTTCCTCTCTGTCTAGTTTTTGACATTCTGCAAATAATAAACTGAAGCTTTCATGAAAAAGTTCTATTCCTACTACTGTCCTCAGCTTTAAGTTTCAGCTAACTCTTGAGTAGATGTGTCCTAGGTAACAGCAGCTTTCCTAAAGCTTTTAAGCACTCTTGAAGCAAGTGTTGCAAGCATCATTAGAGCAAAGTCTCTGGGTGGTGGATGTGGGGCAGGATCACTTCCCTAGACTGGTTTCCTTTGCTTCCCCTAATTCTGCTTCAGCTTCCCTATTGGTGTGAACAACTCACTTGCTTTTGCTACCGAAAGTGCAGTGCTGCTCAAGAGTCAGTGGAGAGGAGGAAGTTGGCTCCGTGGGTGTGCGGATGTGGTGTTGAGTTGGTCTGTGAGGTTGAAGCAGTTGTATTGCTAATGGGTCACACGTGGAAGAGCATCACCTTTCCATGGCTGGTGGCAGGGGAGGGCTCTGAGGCAATCTGGGAAGTTGGAAGAACTTTTTGCTTCTGGAGAGAAAACTGGAACATTTGGAGAGACAAAAGAAGAGTTGATGCAATACTTATTTTATTCAATTTGGTTTCTACATAGGGTATTGGAAAAACAAAGTGACTTTCGATCCCAAGAACCAAAGTATAGCATAGAGTAAATGGGTTCAAATTCTATTAAGTTAATGAGCAATTCGCCTGCTGTCCTGGGGGTGGCTTTGGCACTAAGTCTTAATATTAATTCCCAGTTTCCATACAGCTATCCCACCGCATCATTAAATCTCACAGGAAATGCAAATACAAGTTGCCTGTCATTTATCAATGAAAATATTGTTTAACATTTGCAGTGTATACACAACCCATTATAAAACTCAGTGGTGCATGCTCAGAAGCAAAATGTATTACTGTAGATATCAGTAGATAACTATTTATAATTAATCCTGTAGGAATAGCAGTTCTAACAGTAAGAAACATCTAAACTAAATGGAGGGTGAAAATGCCTTAAGTTATTTCCATGGCTGTTTAGGCTACTGGTTTGGTCATTTCAGGGTCAGCCTTCATTCAGGCAGCAATAGAAGTGAGCCAGAATTCATTGCCCAGCAAACAGTAAATACTCAGAGGGGGGATGAGTCTTATTCCATGATCTAGTTTTTGGTACGCTGAATTAAAAAAAGAAAATGTTTTGTTTAGGTTTGAGTGACTGTACGGATACAGCAGCTTTTGTTGCGGTATATCCTGTGGTCAAAAGAGCCTGGGTGAGTTCTGGTTTAAAGCTAAACCAGCCCTGCAGAGGTGCCTGTCACAGGTGTTTCAATCAGTTCTTCCAAAGAAAGAATTTTTAATTCTCCTTAATATTCACATCATCAATTGGGGAGAACCCTCATTTCCGTCTATTAGCGTGGCTTCCACCTGTAGGACATGAAAAATTACCTGAATTGAGTTCATAAGCGATCTTCCTGAGAAATGACTGCATAATCGATTTTTAGCTGGAGAATACCTTACATTAATGACATTACTGGTCATTCTGCCTCTAATACTTACACTGTCACCTCTACTTCTGTCTCTTCCGATGGTCTCTAAGACAGCCCATTTTCTCCCCTTCTCAGCGTACATATGTAAAGACAGAGGCCTTTTGCACCTGCTTCCTGATGACTGAGAATTTCCCAGGCAGAGCTAAGTGACCTTTCTTAAAAGTATGGGGTGTTTCTTAGAAGTAAAATGAGTCAAATGGAAATTATTAGACCCAAAATACAGTCATATATTACTGCATGTGAGACTGGGGCAGGATCTGTTCTTGCAGCCCTGTGGCTGGGGGCGGTTCTGAGGGGCTGCTGCAGTCATGCTGTCTCTAAGTTGGTCTGAGCCCTGGCAGCCAACCCCCCCCCAAGGGGCAGCACACTCAGGGATATATTACATTGTATATATGTAACATACATTTATTATATGTATGGTTGGGTTGGTTTGTTTGTTTTTGTTTTTTGAAAAGGGGTCTTGTTTCTAAGCTAATTTGCTTCCGGCCATTTGTTGTTGATTATTCAGACTTGCATTTCTCTCTGCTACTCCCTCTCTTTTAATGTAAATGATAGTTCTTCAATTTAAACTTGAAACATATAATGGATGTGACCACCCTTTGCTGTCAATCTCTGGAATGTTAAGACAGAACTCCAGGCTTAGCCTAAAAGCCTTTCAGACATAGAGGAAAAACCACAAATGAAAAGCAAGTTAAAGTCTTATGCATCTCTACAGATGAATTGGAAAACATTAGAATAGCAGTAAACTTACAAAGACGGCAAAATGACTTGTGTTCGCAGTGTTGTAAAGATCTCTCTTGTTGCTGACCTGTGTTGGACAGCTTCTGAAAGGCTGTTTTTCCATGTAGCGTTTCAGAGTTGTGTGGAGGTGGTCGCTGCATTGACTGTGTGCACGGCCTCTGACACTCCATTCTTCGCTAGCAGAGAGCACTTGCGAGCCAAGCTGAAGTTCACACAGTCTTAGGACATCACTAGAAATCCCTCAGTCTCTTGGTGCTTCAAGGTGGACACAACGTGAATTGGCATTCAAAATTTGCTGCCACTTCGGTGTGCATTAGAGTGTATGAGAAACACTTAAACTTAAATTGTATAATTCTTATACCTTCTTCAAGTACTGTGCATGTCAACTATATCAGCTGCTGTGCTGCTGGATCTCTGTCTTATCTTTCATCCTTTGCTAGTGAGAATGATTCAGGTGCCTAAACGTACTGTCTTCAGGCGCCTGAAACATCTGCAAGGAATGACACGCAGTACAACGCGTGGTCTGTGGGTGACCTACCAGTGGCAACTTGCAGCAGACCACACCTGCTAGGGGGTCCAAAATGACCCCAGATGTTGTGTTGGGGACCTGAATCCTGCATGGTATGTTGATTACGTGGAGGTTTATCTTTAATATGTCCCAACAGCTCAAAGCTGTGCTTGAAATTCAATACTGTATTGATGAAGTAGACTTATGTAAGCAAGTTCACTGCCTAAGTTAATGTTATGTGGTTTTAGGTTTTAAAAATAGAGAAACCCAATAATTATTAATATGCTACTGTAAGAACTCATATTTCAGGCTGAATACTCCAAATCACAGTAAAATTATGGGCAGAAAAGTAGTTTTGCAGACATTTGCTAGGACAGGGACGGCATTGGAGAAGAAGGATGCACTGCATCTAGCAGACATTTGTCATTGATGGAAGCTTACAGTTTGAAAAAAGATGTGAAGAAATTATTTAAACAAAAAGAAAATAATTTGGGGTGAGGAGTGATCTGGTGAAAGATATTGTCTATTTTTTTTTTTAATGCTGGTAACAGTTAAAAAAAAAAAAGCTAACTGTAGCTCTGCAAAACCAGAATTTGGTCTTTGGCATACTGCTTTCAGAAAGCAGTAACAGGACAATTGATCATCCCTTTAACATTTCTAAAAATAGCACAAAATCTTTTTTTAAATAGCACTTTGGAATTTTTATCATATAAAACCCAGCCATGGAGGAAAAAACCTGAACATCTACTTTCTTTTCTAATCAGGACAGTATATTTTCCTTATTTAGCTCCTTAGTGTTTGTATGTGTTGAGAAGAAAAACCATCAGGCAATGCAGGGTTTCTTGTTAGCATGAACCGCTTGCTTACAGGTGTTGGTGGCTCATGATGCTGCTATTTGCAGAGGCAAGATCCAACTCCCGCACTTGCGCAGCTCTTTGGGTAGGACTGAGGCCCAGAGGCTGAAAGAACTGGTCTGTACGTTAGTGTTTCAGCCCCTTCTTTGTTTACTGAAGACTAATGAGACCTCTAGTTTTTGTTCATAGGGGATCTTTCCCTCTCCCACATCTGTTTAAGAGAGACTCATCATTAGGGATGCCGGGTGTGGCTTAAATGTAAGGCAGAGTGGACTTTCTTTTCATAGATGTTTTCAGCCATCTGCCATGTTCTTAATGCATATTTCAGCAAGTTTCTTTCTTTCAGGCATTAATCTAAGACGGCACTATTTTACATATTTTAGGACTTAATTTTGGATTCAGAAAATCTATTAGCTCAATGAACATACATTTATATTAACTGTGTTGTGTATGAAATAGATCATTACAACAGTTTTATTCTATTGTCCTTTATAGCAGGCTTTTTGTTGGACTATTCCGAACTAAATAGATGTCCAAGATAATTTTGTGTTGCAGTTACCTGTTGCACTAACTCAGATTTTTTTACTTATAAAATCCTTTGCACATCTGTGTTACATTTCTGCATGACCCCTGTTTCTCTCCTTTTGCACAGACTCCGTTGTACAGAGGTTTGACTTAAACACCTTTGGTAGTGGAAAATTGCAGTAATAGTCACCATTTTGGTGACTCTGAGTCACTGCTCCCCATCAGCACTGATTTTAAATCTTGCTCTGCTGCTGCAGCAAGAGAACGGTGGTAACCTCTAATAATAAATACCATGCTTTTCCCCCCACTTGTGTCTGTGTGCAAGTTGGGCAAACGATTTGTTTAAAAAACAGTATATTAATTTCTTACTTGTTTGAAATACTTGGAGGTTTGAAGTAAAAAATGACTGATTATTCAAAGCAGGAAACTGCAAGAAAAGAAACTATCTTGGAAATCCCTAAAAACTTGCCAGCTGACTTTTGGTGTGCACCAGCCATTCCTACTCTCCTCTAAAGAACCTTGCCAAAACCTTAAAATCTGTCCAAATGGCATACAGCATCCTGGGAAAAATTCCTTCCTGTTTTACTTTTGAACTCACAAACTTTTCTAGAAAATGCTGAAATCTGAATGCACAAACATAGCTTATATGTGCTCAGTAATAATGCAACATCCTCCTTTAAAGCAGATTGTCCTACTTCAGAAGCTCCAATAGCTAAATGCAGGAATTCGAGCTGAGAGGGGGGGAAAATACTGGTGCAACATTTTTACTTTGGCAAAAATAATAATAAAAGTAAAAGTCGTTTCAATCCTTAAAACTGTATTGAAAGAAAAATATTTTCTAATTATAGAAACAGTTTTACATAAGCTATACCTGATGTAATTTTGGAAAATATAACAAGCAGAAGTCATGATTCCCTCCCCAACAGCAATCAACCAACTGATCCCACTCAACAACCTAAAACACACATTAAACCTGTTTGTTTCCACAGCTCAGAAATGGCAACAAGAACAATTTATATGACTGAGTTAATATATATGATTCCATTACAGTTTTGGTGCCCTGAAAGATGGCACACAGGGGCTTTGTATGACCTTTCCTTTAATGTTCAAGTAGTTTTGAAGTGCTATTAAGAGGTGATCAGTGGTAATTGTCTTAAGAATGCCACCCACCTTTCTAATAAGGATGTTCAGCTAGACCTGAACTCAAGGTCTGATTTGATTTTTAAAAAGGTGTTGCCAGATAAGCAAAGCATGTGAGTTGTCTGCTTTACACAAAACCAAAACAAAAAACCCCACAAACCCAATCCCCACCCNAATTCAGATCTCATAATATCAAATGTAATACTAGAAAACAGAATATTTTGTTTTGGAATCAGCTTCCATGGTTACAAATGCTCTAAACTGTTATTGAGGACAGACCAAACATCTAGTTAACGTTGCACCCATCATCATATGATTAACATTTTCCTGATATTATTAGTATAACTCTTAGATTTTTTTTTTCCTGTTTCTGTCATTCATATTAAATTATGTTCTCACTTCCCTGCCTTTAGTACCTAACTTTGTACTCTGAAAACAATTTATTATGCCAGCAGACCAAAGCTGATGGATCTGTGTGTGGGACAGACTCTGTAGCATTCATGTCAATTATATTATATTAGGGATCGCCATTAATTTTGTCTTCCAACTTCATGAAACACTAGAAGGCAGATTCATCTTTCCCCTGATGTAATTGTATTGATTTCAGTGGTGCCATTACCAAGGGAAACAGCAATAAATGACAGGAGATTCTGGCCTCAGAGTTTTGCCAGCCTGAACTTTGTTCCAGAAGAGTTGCTGAACATGACTGTTATTAAGTTGTTTGTTTATTTATAGATCTTTTCTTCCTGTGATCACAGTATTCTGTGACTTTCATACCTGTGATCATTAGGCAAATTGCGTAATCCTGTTTGACATTAGTTTTCATAATTCAGCATTTGGTTCTAGAATGACAATCTAATTTTGTCAGAAAATCTTTGTTATATTGTACAAGCCACTTATATTCCAAGGTTTTCTCTTATTAGACTATCTCAGATGTGATGTGCCTTCCTCTTTCATATAATCCTGTTACGAACATTCTCTACATTTAACCTACTTTCTCATACAAGTTATTTGGACCCCAAGAAGAAATTTGTTATGAGGGAGATGAGCTGTACTGCCATCTCATTGTTCAGATTCATCTATGATTCACGCTATTTTTAATACGAAGAGCAGAATTCTCTATTATCAATAACTAGTTTATTTTTTTTAGAATAACTGTGTAAGTATGAATTAGGTGCTCCGATAATTTTTTTTTTTCCTGTTTGCTGTTGTATTAGTTGAGTTGGTGGTGAAGTATGCTTTCCGCTCAGGTTTTTCTGGTATAGGGTCAATGTCTCCAGCTGCGATTACTAATCTACAGATACACTTACTAGTACTGTAAATTCCATGTAAGGTTGACTTGCAGTATCCATTTCATCAAGAAATACAATAACAGATATCGTTACATTGGAAAAAGTGATCTGCAAGTGTGCAGGCGGACTGATTAGTGATTAGAATAAGAAGGAATAATGATTATTTTTATGGGCTTATAGCTCTAGGCACTTTATAAATACAGAAACTAGACATCTCCTCTAAAGACTGTAGGCTGCTGCCCTCTTGTTTTGACTTTGTGGTCATTCTAGGCAGGTAGAATCAGTCCAGTGTTACTGTGCTCTCTCTATCTCCAGATACGTTTGTGGGTAGGATCTGTAGTAAATCTGTAGTAACCCAAGTGTTCGGTGCAGCAGTGTCAAACCCTCTTTTTTTTTTTTTTGGACCTGTTTTTTTGTTCCTCTGCTGCCATGCAGTGAAATAAGTGACTTTTGTAGCACTGAGAAATCTCCTTGTATTAAAGTGCATGGAAAATGCAGTGTTGTAAAATACACACATACAGAATTGCTAGTGAAATTATGCTCATTGGTTTGCTGCCTCTACACTCATTTAAAATACAAGTAATCCTTCGAATATTGAGAGCTGTTACAGGCATGTTGAGGAACTGTGAGAAGGTGTCAGCACTCAGTCAGTAATTGGAAGGTGTGGGCAGGTTCCTGTTTTCTATTTGTGCAGACCACTATAAATTGAGCTATTAAGACACAAACAAGCAAAACCCCCAAAACTGGTCAAGTAGATTTCAGGGAATGCTGGCAGGGAAAAATGGTGCCAGTATCAAGCATTTCATTCCAAAATGTAGCCTTTGCAGTGCAAAGGGGAAAAATAAAACTAACAAAAAACCCTGCAACCATCTAATAAAAGTGAAGATGGAAAAAATTGCTTGAAAGTAGAGTCAAAACACCAGGTAAGAGGCAGAAACACGAATAGACAAAAATGCTACAAATTCCATACCACATCTGAGATGAGATTACAGTGTCAGGACAATGGAATCATACACTGAAAGTGGTATTTAAACTGCATTCTAGAAACATTATTGCCACACTGTAATGATATTTAACAGGAAAGTTTTTATTTCATTCTTGCATCTAGGAGTGAGATGAATGTATGTATCAAAAAATGAAGACTGTATCTAAAAATTTGCTTTAAAAAAGATTACAATGGCACATGTATTTAAAAAAAAAAATCACAGGTTCCTATTTTTTGAAAAATTGAATATTTAGTGTATGATAAATGCTAATATGACTCTTCATTTTTGCTAGCCTAGCTATATACTAACTGAAGAATTCATATAAAAAGTTGAGGTGGATGGCCTGTGGATATTGTACACAAATAAGCTTTCTTAAAATATCTCTTTGTCGCCATCAGTGACGCCTACTTAGTATAAACTGACCTCCAGGCTTCTAGCACTGCAACTGAAATGGAATTTTTTTTTTATTTATGCTTAAGCAAAAACCCAAATTTCAGTCTTCAGATCATTGTTATTACATGAGGAATGTTTGCTGCATGAAATACATTCACAGATGGTCCCTAAACATAAGCAGCACGTACTGTGTATACAAGATAAGTCATTATTTAGTTTCTCTGGGTTTTCACATTTATCCTGTTAGGAAAAAAAAAAAGATGCTGGAAAAGAAATCTCTCTCAACGTTCAGGTGCTACAGCCCAAATGATCCTTTGTGCAGCTGCAACTCTAGTGCTGCCGTCTCACTCCTCAGCTCCCAAGGCTTTGGAAAGAAATGTAGCTGGCTTAATAAAAGCTTTGTGGCAAATTTACAGTTATGCATGATTTTAGAATCTCTTCTATTAGGAAGTTCACTTTATCTTGTCCAGGCCAGTGTGATATCTAACAGAGGTTGGAGACCTCATGCAGCTCATGACTCTAGAGATTGATGGCCAGGAAGGCATGATTCTGCTAATCGTCTTCCCAGCAGTTCTTGTAATTTTATGCCAATCAGACGCCCTTAAATAATTACACTAATTTCTTGCAGGTACTTATGAAGTACTCTTCAGAATCTGTCCCAGTCAGGCATAGGTGGTTACAGGGCAATGCAGAGCAAGTTAGGCTTTTGTAAGCAATAGTAAATGACTGCATTTTTTCTGGAGTCTGTGTTCTGGGGGTACCTTTCACACATGCACATAACTTTGCGAATGCTAGAAGTTTACAGAAGTTCACAAAGCAATCAGAAAGACTGGTGGGAGCTGTTAAGCACAGTCATCACCTTTGCCTCAGGAAATTCCTGAGCAGCAAATTCCTGGAGGCTGGGAGAAGATGTTGGGGAAATAACCCCATACATCTGCCTCGTTCTCATGCTCTTCCCGAAGTTAACTCCAGTTAGCAACTGGCTATTTATAAGACTTGTGTGGGTATACAAGCATCACGTCTGGGAGGACTCAAAAAAGGATAGCAGATGCAGACACGTTATTCTTTGCTTAAACTATAGCCGTAACCATAGCTGGTCCCTTTTTCCCCATAGGCATTAGACTTCTATTCAGTCTGCATCACGGGAGGTAATGGATGCAGTGATGGAGAACAGAGCTTTTACACAAAAGACGCTGACTCATAGTCTTATCTCTGGGCTCTCTTTTCAGGTTTCTTTTGGATTCTGTGAAGTTTATTAGCTATTAATTTCTATTTTACATAATTTTATTTCTTCTTATAGCTGCTTAAAGGTATAAAGGTGGGAATATTTTTCATTTAGTGCATTAAACTCAAGTTCTACATAACCACTTCAAAGGAGAAATTGAACAAGGTTGTATTACTAAGCAAGAAATCAAATTTAGATAGAGATAAATCTAGAGGGGAAAAAATTAACCAGCAAACCTAAATGGATTTGTTCTTTATGTGAGTTTACTAGGAATCAAAGGTATAACCCTTTATGCAAGTTTTGTGAGAAGAGGAGAGGATCAGCTCTCAAAACTTTACACTGGCACCTGTGGGTGAGACTCTGCACTAGATCAGTAACGACAAATTGTGTGTGTAGTGACTATTCACCCAGACCTACTACTAAAACTGGAGCTAATCCTTAATTAGAGCTTTTCAAAAGTAGAAAAAGAAGCCTTGTTTGTTTTTAAAACATGTTTTTCTTAGTTCTGCACCTTCTGATTTCAGAGAGGAGTGGAGGCAGGAATGCTGAAAATACAGGAGGAAATACTAACTTTATACCTAGGAAATACATTTTGGATTGCATTAAAAGTTCTGTTCTTTCTGGATTTTCAGCCCAGATTTGCAGGCACCCAAAAGTTTCCAACTCTGTAGATAAATACCTGTGTTTGTGAGAAGTACTTGATGTTTTCTGGTTAGAATTAATGGCTGAGCTTTCTCTATCACTATACGCCCTGTGTGATATGGATCTCCAAATTTTTGTTACAGCTTTATTAAACATTCTAATTTTAAAAAGATCTCTGTTTTGCAGCTCTCACTTACGGAGTTCACTCTTTCTCTGCTCCAGGAAACCCGTAAAGCACATGCTTAATTGACTATATTCAGCTGGATTAATCTCCTATTTAAACATGAAGAATATATGTTGCTGGGTCAGAGCCTTGAAGAGTCTATGAGGCAACTGGGTGAGCAAGGGCTACAGAGAGTGAAAAGGGTATAACACAGGATCTTGAATTCTGGATTTAAAAGTTGAAGGTGCTGGAAGTTATATTAATTAAAATGTACTCATGTATGTCAATATCATACAATACTGGGGGGAAAAAGAGGTGGAGATGGATGGTTTGGTTTGCTTTAATTAGAGAGTGTAAGGTTAACTTCTGGCTTTGGGGTAATGGGACGCATGGGGGTGAAAACAAAGCATACGATCTTGCTGAACGCCCGTGAAACAACAGTCTAGCAAGATTTATATGGATGCTAGAGGAAGCTTTAACCAAAAAGACTATTCCTGCTCTGATGTGTCACACTAATGTTCTTTTCCTTTGTAGTTCTTGATGGTTTGAGTATGTGGCTCTCAGAATAATCGTATTTTCCCTAAGAAAATTAAAATAACATTACAATTTACTGTTGCAAAATGGGAGGCACCAAATCCATAAAAGATGTAGGCACTTGCATTTCCAAAGCCAACATGAGAATGAAATGTTTGGTGGCGTTGTTATGGTATAGAAAATACAACTTAATATTGAATTCTGATCAATCTGTGCGATGCTTAGAATGTCCCAAATTATGTTAAGTCAAATAAAATCTCTCTTTGCTAACATTTTTTCTGACTTCCTTGCACACTGGTTTGCTCTATTGTGCATTCAGGCTGAGGGAAGGTAACCTCCTTTTTACAGACTAAGTGTGCTCTGCTGTTTCAGTTTGCATGATGTAAATCAATATACATGTTCAGAACCTTTCCAGCTAAGGGTATGGCTTTCTTTATGGTATATCTTTTGCAATAAGGAATTAGAAAATTCCTTTTCCCTTCACATTTATTGCATGTATTCTTCCGTAGAGTGGTCGTTCTGTTCCACATTTCCAGAGAAATTTGGGTCATTGTTTACTTGTGGCTTCATTAAAGAATGTCCAGTAGCTAACAATTTCCATCGTCAACCTTTGAATATCAAGCACGCTATTATAATACTCTTTGAAAGCACTGCATGTAGCACAGAAACCTGAGAGACACCAGAGCAGCTCTAGTCAAGTTATAAAAAGAGCACTACCATCGCTGCCTGAACAGAAGGAACGTGTGGGGAGATGGAGGGCATTGCCATGACAATTCCGACCGACAGATCTTTGTTCTCATTGCGTTCTGACATAGACTTTCTTGTTCCAACATCAGGTGCAAATGATGATTATGAGAAGCCGTGCTTGTTGTGGAGAATACATGGCCAAACACCTCTTCTTCTGTTTGTTGGAGCTACAAAATGCGTGGTCAATGGAGTCTAATTTGAATGAAATTTTATGGGCACACAGAGGTTGGTGTGAAGTAAGGAATGCTCTACTTTGACCTCTGTAGCCTCTCTACAGAGAGCTTAATAGAGAAATGTTTTAAATTACAGTACGTTCCAATTATTGTACATTTATGGGACGGTGTGAGCTCCCTCTACGGGCTAATTTAACGTCTGCAAATTCCAATAATTCTTTTTTGTAACAAAGCCTCTGTGTAGCCTAGTGGATAAGGTGCCTGCCTAAGGTTTCTAAGGTTGTGCTCTTTTGAGCGTGTGCAAGATGGCTGCCACAAGAGTGTTTGAAGCTGCCGCGTTTGAAGCTGCCGCGTGTGTTTGAAGCTGCCGCATTTGAAGCTGCCAGGTTTGAAGCTGCCGCGTGTGTTTGAAGCCGGCGTGTTTGATGTTGCTGAGTACGTTTGTAAATTTGAGGCAGACTTTAATATTGTTAGACGGTAGGGGAGTCCTTTTCAACCTTTTTTCATTTTTCACTTGAACTTTTAAAAAGTTTTATTTTAACTTTTTTTAAACTATTTTAACTACTTATGTCAGCTGAGGAATGCTGTGATTCACAGCCATTATTGTAAGGAGGCTGTTATGTATTTTTAGTGCTGCTGGGACCATAGGAATTTTTGAGTGACTTTGACTGCAGACAACAATGTGGAGAATAATCCTGACTGTGAAAAGTGCTGTTGGGGCTGCAGAAAAGTACAGAATAATTTTGACCAAGGGCAATCATGGCTGCTTTTAGAAGAAATACGAGTATGCCCGGGTGTTGAATTTGTGAGTTGCTGGGACTGGGAGGAAAAAAAATTGCTGGAAAGACAAGTTGGAGTTTTGTAGAGAATTGACAATGTGTTCAGTTAGCCAGGAGCTGAGAGTTTAAAAAAACATTCTGATGGGACTGTAGAATAGCTTTCAGTGATGCTGGGAGTGAAGAACCTAAGCTGTTTGGACAGTAGGGGAAAAGTCTAAATGGTGCCATTTGTCGAAATCTGTGAGCTACTGAAAAAGTTAGGAAGTAAATGCCGAATGTATTTGTTGAGAGACATAAGGCATAGTTTGTTTCTTCTGCAGGAGAAATGTTCTGTAGTGTTATATTATCTAGGAATGCAAGTTTTGAAGTCTAAAAACTGCCCAAGAGTTGATATGGGACTGGAAAGTCATTAGCTGCTGGGTGGGAGAGGGAGGGGTTATTAAAAATTATCTGAATGCTGGCTTTTGCATGAACAAGCAGTATCTTACTATACATGTGAAAGTGAATATTGGTTGAAAGCTAGAGGTTTGTACAATTTAACTAACTGGATGTTCTCCAAATGTAACCAATTAGCTATCGGTGGACCACAGGTGGACCACTTCTACTATTGTTCATCATTCAGCTGTGATGTGGGAGCAAATGCTTTGTAGTTCTGGGTCTCTGGAAGTCTCCTCCCTGTCATTCTCATCCAGACCTGGAGCATCCCTTACTGATGAGGTTTGTTCACTGTCTTGGAGACCCTCTGGAAATCCCATCAGCTCTGGTAATCTTTTAAGCATTAGAAGGTAGATCTGATAGCTGCTATATTAACATGTGTGCTTTTTTACCATATGCATCCATCATTTATCAGATTGAATTCTTGGCACAAGATTGGGATCTGTGAGTCTATACCTCAGTTAATCTGTAACAAGATGTTGAGATCACAGATTGTTCTGTTTATAGTGTTGAATCTCTCTCAGATTGAATCATCACCTTTTAATTTTTCTAGACTCCTCTGTTCTGGTGATTCTTTGTTCAGATGTGCTTTGTTTTATCATCTGAGCTGCTAACACTAAACATTGTTTTGTATGGAATTACACAAGTGATGAAATGATGAAAAAATTGTGTGGTACATTACAAAGAGTTGGGTAACTGTTCATGACTTGGCTTCCCTGTGAAAGTTTGTACTTAAGGATTTTTAATTTCTGTAGAATAACAGGCGCCAAATAGCTCTGATACTGTTTGTGATAAATTAGTAGTATTGTACTTTTTTTTCCCTCTAGGCATTTCTCCTTCCTATTTTAGAATATTTGTTATGTTCTTTTGACTTACACTGTTGTTCTTACTTTCTTTAGTTTATCAACAACCTTATGAAATTAACTTCAATGTTTTCTTTACTGATTACACAGACTTTTCATTACCTTGAAGCATGTTTTTTAGCTAAACCAAAGTAGTCTCTGTGCCCTGTCTGGTAAAATTTCAGAGGAACTCAGCTGGATTGCCAGTCCTAGAGCCTGGCCGCACTTGTTGGCTTTTACATGGGTTTCGAGCAATGTTTTGTCCTGACTCAATGCATAAACTTCCTCTCATAATTTCACTTATATATATGGCTTGTTGTGATCTGAATTACCGTATCAGATATAATGTTTTTCTTGATCTTGAGTAATGTCCTCTCTTTCATTTTACTGTTAATGAAGTTTTTATTGAGTATCATCAACCTTAATACTGTATGATTTGATGATTTTAAAAATAATTTTGTATTACACTTTGGTGTGGTTGCTGCCCTATTTCTGTTTGTCTTTCAGGTTTGGTAAATCAGATGGTTGTTTACTTTTTATATATTCTTGTTAACAGAAAATTTATTGGCATTCATTTTAAACTTTAAATACCTTTCTTGTTAGCATTTTGCATTTTTCTTCGATGGGGCTTTTCTTGCTCAGTCCTTTCCAATCTGTAGCATTCCCTTTGTTTTACTGTGGTCCTTGTTAATTTTAAGTGGAATTCACCCTTAACTTGTGTATCAGTGGATCCCACCATCAAGTTCAGTTTAACACTCCTGCCCTTAACACAGCAAAACTATTACTGATGGTGATAGTGCTGGAACATCTGAGTCGCTTCTTTACCTAAGAGCTTGCTACTGGTGTAAATTAATCAGAAACTCATCCAAAGCAAGACCATTGCATAAGCTTTAGACAAAATGTCTTGACTTTTCTAAAACAAAGGTGTGAAAATTTCAGGCAAGTCCTCAACTGTTTAATAAAATGAACCATATAAGCCCTGGTAATTTACATCTCCCCTGTTTCTGAAAGTTGGTGTATTTTTTTTATCCCTTTGCCAATTTATATATGATTAGGTATTGAGGCATCTAAAAGCTATTTCAAACAGGAATGTTTCAGTTTTGTTTTCATTTCATTTGTGTTCCTGAAACATGCTTCTGTTAAATGAAGTTGGTGATACTATGCTGGTTTATAAAACAGCACTGATAATCAGTCTTACAAATCTCACTTTATATTAAAATTCTACAATATTTAGTAATTTTGTTGAAATAGTTATATAAAAACTAACACTTCACTGTGCACAATGCTATGCATTTTTTCAAACTATTAGAAACAGTCTGTCTAGTCACTGTATTTTTTCCACTTTCCTCATGGACTTTCAGCAATTTGTGATATTACTAGTATTTAGTTGTACTTAACTAGTATACTAGTTATACTTAGATATAATTATATTCTGCTCTCAGTCACATATGAAAGCTTACCAACAAGTAAGAATATGTGAAGGATTTAGCTTATTGGTTTTTCTACTCTATTGTATGGTTAATGCACAAATGGGATTATAAGGAATGGTGATGTGGTGTTTGCTTCTCACGTATTCTGCCTTACTTTTAGCTGAATTAGTATTTTGCATCTCTTGATCTAGTAGTTTTTTTCAAGAAAATTGTCATTGGGCAGTAGTTGCATGGCTGTGGTTGAAAATTATTTATGTTACTCTCTCAATTTCTTGGCTTCCTTTTGTTTTGGAACTTCTGTGGTTGAACAAACATCATGTTCCCAGTTAGATGGGCTTCCAGCTTGTTAAACACAGTCCAGCTCTGTTTCAAACTGTGATGCCTAAAATTTAGCTGGAAAATCCATACTTAGACGGAGTGACCTGATTTTAAAAATGCTGAGCTTTGAGATTCCCAAGAATTGGCAGACGATTAGTACTTCTAAGTGACACCACACATGTAAAATTTTGAATACAACTTTTTGAGCTGTACTTTAGGCACCTTGATTTGAAAACATTAACCTTTGTCTCTTTCTAAATAAGCACAGACTATGTTTGGCATTGCACATTCCTTTCCCCCAAAGAGCTTATAATCAGAGAGAAACAGTCAAAGCGTAGCTAGGATATAGTGTGACATCTGGGAGATGGAATTAATGGGATATTTATTTTTCTTGTATTTGTTTAGCTATGGAAATTCATACCAGGCTTATGTCCATCCATAGCTCATTTCTTAATTTTGTGGCTATAAAATTTGGATCTCTGAAAAAGGAAATTGAAAGGGTTTTTTGTTCAGCTGCAGAGCAAATACATGTAGTTGCAGAACAAGATTTCTCTTGATGCATGGTTTATCTATTAGTATGCCTGACCTACCGAGTGAGGCAATCTTTTGGCCTACTTAGCCTTAGTAACATACCTAAAAAGTTGCAAAGTAGTGGGTTTTAGATTATTGCTAGCATAAAGGCAATCAATTACAACGGTAACCACTTTTTTTGCACAATAAGCCTGCTTTGGGTTTGGACTGGTGACACAGTGATGAAGTATTTGCTGTCCCATGGTTGATCCATCCATTTTCATGCACTTGATTTGATCCAAACTAGGGGATCATTTATTTCGCTCCCTTGCCAGAGAACACAGAAGTGCCATTTCCATTGACATGGTAAGAGACATTAATGAACAGAGTTGATCTAGTAGTGTGAAAACACTCCAGTTCTATTTTGGTTTCTTCACATTCTTTGCTTGGCTACTTCTGCTTCAGAAAGATATGTTTCTTTTATGCACACCTGTATGTGTTTGTTAACAAGTTATCTATATTCAAACAAAACATTTTCTACTGCGTGGTCATTATTTTTTTTAATAATTCATTATGCCCTGCTGAGTAATTCCATCCAAGAGAGAAAACAGTGCCACTTGATTTTTATGAGTGGTCAAATACACTTGAAAACTGACTTGCAGAATTAGATTCATGTCACACAAATAGTGGAAAAGGTTTGCTTTATGAAAAGTGCAGGAAAAACAAGGAGGTGTTAATCAATTGGATAATTTATTTGTAATAAATAACTCTAATTTTGTTATACGGTAAGGGCAGAACTGAAATGAGTAGTGCAGATGATGGATAAAAAGGAGCCTTTTGTCAGCTGAAATCCTTAACTCTGGGTCTGTGGAATTCCCCTTGCTCTCTAAAATGTTGGCTAAACAGCAGCTTTTTGGCATCATGCACAGGTGTGTTTTTGCTCTGCCACCTGAAAATCCAGCAAAGAGAAAGCAGCCAAGAAGCAATGTACTGGAGGCGTGGGTTTGTAGATTTATCTTTCGACACTTTTGCTAATCTTAAAGTCTACTTCAGTATACAAAACCAAAGAAGCTGGCATGTGTGGAATCACGTGGGACACTAGGGTTGAAGGTGATCCATAAAGGAGCGGCCAGGGTTTTGTTTTCTGTGGATTGCAGTGTTTTCCTACCACAGCAAGTTAAACCACACATCTAGCAAGAAGTGTTTTCCGTCTGAATTTCCAGAACTAAGATGCCTGCATTTTGCTTGTGAGCTTTTCTGTACCTGCCAGATATTTATCTCTGAGAACGAGTAGTATCTTTAACATCTGTATTTTGCAGTTGCAAAAGGATGGGTTCTGTGATTGTGAAGTGTTGGTGTCTTCCACCAAGAAATGCCCTGATTCACATATGAATGCAAGGGAATGAAACTATACATAAAAATCCTTCCATTGTTGCAGGATTTAAAGTAGCTTTAATCCCTTAACTGTGCATGGGAAAGCAAGAATAGGTGGTGTTGTTTATGATCTGTGAACAGGAGTGAGATTGGTGCTGGCAACACTTTTCCCCCATGAATAATAAAGTTCTGCACGTGAAGGGAAATCAGAGCCTTAATATAGAACCTTTTCTTTAAGTTTCGGAACTACATTATGCATCCATATCTTGAGCCCAACAAAATGAATGAATCCTTTTAGTTTTCCTACTGTTATGGCTTTAAAACAGGCAAAGTCTTTTCTTTTTTTCTACTGCAATTTAATCTAATTTTAATATTCCCCAGATAATAGTGAAATAACCAATTCTGTCCAATTCTGCCTTAGATAAAAGCATCAGCATGTTTGGAACATAAACCTTATTTTACCTTTTGTTGAGCTGCCCAATTTAGTAAGAGCAATTCAGTGCTACATCTTAAACGTAGTATGACTTAGAACACTGGAATCTGCCTGGAATGTGAAAAAAGGGAATAATTTATATTTAATTGGTCTAAACCTACCTTTCCTAGGTCAATAAGAAGAGGAAAATCAGCAGCATTAATCAAGATAAAATTATCAGCTGATTAATCAGTGTTCTAATTACTGCATAGTTCTTTCCCTTTTCAGTTTTAATTACTAAACTTCATTGTCTTTTCCATATGGCCATCATGCATTCACGGTACACTTTTTCTCCTGGTGAGATCATTAATGTAAAAAATGTACATTCAAGACATTACTGAAGATATAAGAAATTGCTACTGCCTACTGAGAAATTACCAAGGAAGCTGCAAATCAGCCATAGGTTACACAGGAAAAGTCTAATAAATCTACTAACACTTAAGAAAATAGATATAGTAGAAATGCAATTATGATTATCAAATCAACCTTTGTCCTAAAGTGAGTTTTACCAGTCTTATTTCATCAAATCTATCTCTTGGTTGGGTCAGAAACCAATCACAATCTGATTTAAATTGGCAAAATACATGGGAGACCTCTTAAATTCATAGGGCTAACGTAGACTACACAAATACTCTCTTAGCATATTCTCTTTAGCAGAATATTCCTTCTTGCTAAGGCCTAAATCCTCAAAGGTGTTTAGGCACTTCACTACCAATGGAGTAATTGATTTCAATAGATATTAGATATTTAAATATCTTCTGATGATTTAAGCCCAAATGAATAAATTTGCCGTGTATTATATTAACAGAAGTAAGTCTGTGGAAGTCATAAGGAGAATGAAGAATTGGGCATTGGCCTTTAATGTTGTTTTTGAGTAAGGAAGAAGGTTAAAAAAGCTCACAGTAGAACTGAGTTTCTAATGAAATCTTAACATCTCATAACTGTTGGTCTGTAAGCTATTTCATGGATGCCTCTCTGTAAAAGTCGGGAACTTAAAAGGCAACGAACAGGATGCCTTCATGCACACAGGCTAGGATTTGTGGAAGAATAAAGTATATCCCAGATATACCAGTTTCTAATTCAGCACCTAACCCGAGTGAAGTGCAGAACATGTCACTGTTTCCCAGTAGTTGCTGGTGCTTCAGCAGTGAGAGCATCCAGTTCTGTACATTTGGGAAATGGTCTTGCATAATTTTAATTTTTTGATCAATGCTTTAAAGCATTTCCACTGCCTGTGATTTCTCTACCCCTTATCACTAACTGAGGGAGGGCACACAAAATTGCCTTTACGCAGTGAGCCTTGTGCATGAGTTGGTATTGACTTTTTGAGGTTTGTGTGGCTGGCCCATGCTGTGCAAGAGTGGTAGAGACTGCCCGAACACCCTCTGCCTCCATCTTTAGCTCCCAATAGCAACATCTCAAATGTCTGCTTTTCTAGAAACATGGTGACTTGTGTCTAATTGCACCCCTGTTTCCTAAGTATTTGTCATATTCCTGATCAGAATGTGTTAAGTGAGCGTACGTGCAATCTAATTACAGAGTTTCTCAGTTGTGTTTTAGCCCATGGATAACTCGTGAGACTAGACAAGATGAATTGCCCCTGAGAAATACAACTATGTAATTGAGTAGCATGTTGTGAGAGGGGTGTACGCGTGGGAAGAGCCGTTCCCACCGCTCGGTACTATGTGTGTCACTAGCCGGGCTGCCAGACGGGACGGACACAAAGCCTGGTCCAGCGCAGCAGCCTTTGCTTCTGCCTGCGCGACTGGTTCTGTGTCTGGTCTGCAAGGTGTCTGGACTTGAGAGCATTGCATCCTTCAAAATGCTCCATGCTTCCTTTCTTGGCATCCATGATCTAAATAGTGGACTTCCACCATCCAGCTTCCAACAATGTCTTCTAATTTTTAAAATATTTCTATGTGCTTGTCTGTTTCATTTAAAAATCAGTTTTTCCTGAGAAGAAGTAGTCATACCAGTTATTCAGTTAACTGATTAGTAATTGAAGGCCTAGTTTGGAAATTGTACAAGTTTCCTATGAATATTCATAAAAAATAATTAACTTGGCTTCTGATTTAGAATCCAACAACAGTTCACTTCAATTTGATTTTTTTTTTTTTTGATAGATGAGTTAATTATATGCTGAGGTCTAGTTGCTGGGGTTTCTTTCCTAAGTGGTGATTGACTAACTGCTGCTGGTGACAATAATCCTGGTTTGGGGGGCTTCTTTTGTGTTTTGCTTTGGGTTTGGGCTGTTGGGGTTTTTTGTGTGTGTGTGTGGCTTTCACAATGTTTCTCTGCAGCTGGAGGGTGGCTCATCGCCATCCCCCTGCAAGGAACGTGGCTGCCCTGATGCAAAGTCCCTTCCCCATTGCATGAGTGGACCCGCTCCAGCTTATTTTCTTCCCCAAAAGCAGGAACGCCCTGGGAAATGAGGATTGCTCTGATCCAGTGAGAGGCAGATCCCCACAGGACTTAAATTAAAATTTGCGCCGTAGCGAAATCCCTGCTGCCCCAAAGTAACTCGCTGGCTTTTACAAGAGGACCAAGGTGGCTGCTCATCTTGCCAAAGCCTGGATGGGGCAACTGGCTCCGCTCTTGCCTCCTGTAAGTGAAAGGAGGGGAATGGCAAAGCCCATTCTAGACTTTCGGAGTCACGCACCCGCTCGCCTAACAGAAAGGGCAGAGAGACGGACTGTCCCACCAGGTACTCCTGCCCCACAAGGAGAAGTCCGTGCGGCAGGCAGGGAGCAGGGTGGGGAGCGCCCAGCCCTCCGGTGAGAGCTCCTGCCCGGCTTGGGAGGCAGAGCCTGTCCGCAGCCCTGCCGCAGCCCCGGCCGGCAGAGCAACGCTGCCATCTAGTGCCACCCCCGCCCTCCCCGCTCGCCTTTTTATTCCTCTCTTTCTTTCTTTCTCTCATCTTTTTTTTTTTTTTCTAAAAGGTTTTTATCCCGTCAAGGAAAAACTGGCTCTTGGAAAACAACCAACTCAGTTGGAACTCGGAGATAATAATCAGTTTCTCTGGGCTTGTGAAATTGGCTCATTAAGCGTGCTTTTTAACAGAAAATATTGGAAGCGATTAAGTCTGCTTTACTGAGTGGGCATGAAATGGCTAACCTTCGGCCACCCACAGCTCCTAGGTGCCTGGCGTCGTTTTATGCATGCAGCGTAATGTCTTTACTTGAAGTGCTGTTTATTCATCACCTGCTTATTTATCTCTTTGCATTTGGCAGGCACATCGATCAATGTTAAACTGTCACACAAGGTTATTTTTCTTTTACATAACAGTAGAGGCCTAAGGTAGTGGCATATTAAAAGTAATAACTTTCTAACTTGTAGCTCAAGATGACAGCACCATTTGTACCTGAATATATTACAGCCAAAAATTCAAAAAAAATAAAAAAAAAAAATTAAAGTAGTTAAAAAAACCAGATGATGTCTGTTAAGAATTAATGTTCTTCCAAGGTCAAAGGCTGGAAGACAGCATTCCCTGCATTGCTATAATTGTGTGCCTGTGTGTGTTGTGAATGTGTCTAGTGAATGGCTCTCCACCACAAAACAAATCCTTCTCTGACCCGTTGGAGCTAACTTCAGGCCTTAATATCCCTGATAACCCTCAGGGAGACTACGTATGCTGTTGAACACCCAACCTGATTTATCCCATGGCGATCAGGTAGTTTTGCTTAGAAATGGATTGATTCATCCTAATGTTTGGACATAAATATAGATGCTCATGTCCACATCCTCCTCGCAAGCAGTGCTGCCGTGGTTGTGCAACAGTCACCTGAAGTCAGGCCACGCACATGGAGAGCTCGTGGCTCGAGCTGAATAAACAGGCAGTGGTATAGCTACAAACAGCCGTGCACAGCCATCTGAAAACCAGCAAAAAAGTCAATGTAGAAGTAAGTCTGTTCATTCTAGTTTCTCTCGCCCCCACACCCCCCTTTTCTTTTTTTGGTTCTAGTATTCTGTTGCTTTCAAACACTGCCCAGCTTTGATAGACTTCCTGTCTTGGCACAGGGCCAGGCCAGCTTTCTCTGTACAAACAGGTTTTCTTTTTATTTTCAGTCCAGCCTAAAAATGCCTACAGATAGAAGAATGTCAGATCTTTTTAGTGCTGAATTTCAAAGCGGTCCTTAGAATTCTTTCCTTCCCTTGATCTCGTCTTTGGATTGCAGCTTAGACTCGCTCTCTGTTTCTAAATATAAGCTGTGGACACTGGCTTTCTAATAAAATGCTTTGATAGTCTTGTGTACATGGGAATTAAGCATCAGGCCGTGGTGGACATTGTGTCAGCAGCACCGTTCACGCTGACAATGAAGCACTTCTTCTCTCCCACCACTGTATATGTCGTCTGCCGAAGTACCCTTACTAGAAAGTGTGAATGAAGAAATGGAAACTCTTAGGAAAGCAAGGCCATGAAATGCACTTCCACTTCATGCAGATGGCATCTTGCTTTCTGGATTTAACAGAATTTATCGCTGAGGCTGCTCTATCTTTGGATCTGTTAATTCATGTATTCATTCCTGCTCCTGGGCAGACAGTTCTATTTTATCTCATGAAGTGCAAACCTGGAAGGGAGGGAGGAGGGAAGCTTGTCCATTAAAAAAAGCGGCACCTCCACATGTCTATGCTCTTTGGATCAATATTTGCATCAAAGTGGTTTAAATGTATGTGGCTCTAGGGCTGTCCATTCTTTCAACCTGACCTGCAGCATTGATTAGGGCTAGTATAAGGAAGGGAAAATAGCAAATCCGGTAAGATAAAATTAAAAAAAGCGAGGAATGTCACTGTGACTCTGAGAAAGAAGCACTTAAAGTGCTCACATCGTTTGTATGAACTCAGCAATCCCCTTAGTTAGAGACTGCCCCTCTTTGCCACCCACATATGGCAGTTGTGGTTCATTTGATTGGATTTCTGAGCATAACAAAGAATATTTCAGATTTTATCTCAACAAAGGGGAAACCTTCCTGTTTGGGATATATGAATTATCTCGGCTCTGGTTAAAATATTCACACTGGTTTTTTTAATTGTTACTTCACTTTCTGCTTGTATATCCTAATTCATGGAAGACACAGAGAAAGTTTATGATGTGGATAAAAATTAACTTCTACGTGTTTTCTTCCTCCATTAAGACTGCAAGCCCTTCTCTGAACTCCATTGGACATTATGCATGCAGGGAGTGCAAGGCAATTTACACCCGTAAGAGATTCTTATCTGAAGAGGAGCACAATTAAAGCAAAGCTGCAGGACTGACCATCAAATTTTCCCGATTACAAGCTTTTGCTAGCATTCTGGATGAAGGAAATGTTTGGTTTCCTTCCCTGTTTTGCTCCTTCTGTTGTTTTTCCTAAAGTGTCTTCCCAATTCATTTTGAAGTGAGAGAGACTGAAATCGGTGAGAGAGGTCACTTGGTGAAATCTTGGCTTTATTTAAATTGACTTTTCCAGGTCCAGGATTTCACTTGAAGACTTTGACTGCCTTTGTGTGGCTGCTGGGACTGGATGGTGTCTTGTGGCAAGACCAAGGCTTACCTTTTTCCCTTTTTTTTTTTTTTTTTTTATATACTAGTTCATTTACAATTTCTGTTCCAGTGGATGAATTTGAAAAGGCAAGTTACAGTCTTGGATCTGAGTTTCTTTCTCTTTGGTCTCAAGTGGACTTTTGGTATTGAATTCTCTGGACGTAGGATCAGCCTTTAAACTTTGACCTGCATGTGTGATTGCTTAGGCAACAGCTAATTTTGAAGCAGAAAAGATTTAAGATCAGCTTTTTTGAAACAACTTCAATTTTTGATAAAGAGAAACAGAAAAACAAAATGACAGAACATAGTATAATACATAAAACTGAGGGGGGGGGGGAATGACAGCTAAGAAATTTATCATGTAAACAAAGAAGTCCAGCCTATTGAATGGAATAAAATTGAATAAATAGAATGATCTGTCCTCCACTCTGCTGGCAAAGCACTTAGCACCTACATTAGGCTGCATGAATACAACAGTATTAAGTTAGCCTCACAAAAGAGGACTTCCAGTATTAAGAGTGATCAAAGGATTTTAGCAAGGCAGGCTTGCCCACAACCATAAAGGTCTCCTAATAAAGTAGAACTGAGCAATTCATTTACTTGACAGTATGTCTGTGAGCAGTTTGCAATTTCCTTGTATTTACTCGTTATTCAGTGTAACTTGGCATTTTTGCAAACGTGTTTACCTGCAGAATTGATCACAAACGGGGCTCTATAAGGATTTGATACCTGATATTTTAAATATTTGAGCTGGGTTGGTTGCAGCTAATTGATCATTTCAGTTAGAGGGAGAAACAGAAAATTAGCATGTCTAAGACATTTGCCCAAATGTTAAACCACCGTTGGCCCCATAAACCTTGCCTGCGGCAGTTGGCATTTATTGTCCGTTCCAGTTGTCTCACTTCACGTGTCTCCTGGACATAATTTAGGGCGCTAGCTGCCAGTAGCCCTGTCCTAAAACTAATATACAGCAACCCATAAAACAGTTCTTTTCTGACCTGGCATTGGTACCTCCTATGTTTGTTGTCTTACAGAATTTTATTATCCCTAAGGATAATGGCTCCTGCAAAATGGCTTAGGATTTCATGGCTGTCATGGCAAACATGGGCTTGTAGCATGTGCTTTATATATAAGGCAGATGGGCGTATGCACTGTAGTTTGGGGGGCTAGTGCGGAGAAATTACGACCCTAGGCTGTTTAATCCTCCAAACGCTGGACCTGGACTGTTTCGTTCTTAGCCTTTGGAGACTGGTGGTCCTAGCTAGGTTTCAGGTGTACCTTGGAGTTAAAAAATATTTTTTCTGGTTGCATTATATTACCAGCAGCCTGCTGAGATTTGGACAACTGGAAATACTGAGGTGTTAATAGCCAGCAAGTTCTGAGGTATTTTCATCTGAAACCAAACTTCGTCACCATGCAGCATTTTTAATTCATGTTATTTGGCCACGCACAGCGGGTGTGAGCACTTCTGTGGAAGAATGCACAGCAAGGAGGCTACAAACATAATAACCTCTATAATTTTATACAGTCTAGTTCACCAAAGTTCTCTTATGAGGCAAAGTACCAGCTTTCCTTAAAGCAGTGGTTAGCTTTTATGAACTTAGCTTTTAAAGGAAGTCTTGCTAATATTCCCCCATGTCCTTCCTATTTTCTCTCCCTTCTCCTCCCTGAATTCTTTCCTCTCTTGACAGCCACATGGCAAGTGTAACATTTAGTTTTGCCCACCAGGCAAAAAGTTTGGGATTTGCTGCTGTAGTTTGTCCCGCGGAGTAAGTTTTAGGGTAAATGCTTCTGTGTTTGAATGGTGATTACGGAGAGAAAAGAGAACATAGAGGTAGAAGCGTTGCAATGAATTCATGCTTCGTTTTTCAAGAGGCTGAGTTTTCAGTCACCTGCCTTACAACACCTCTTATAATTAGGTCACTTATGTAAAAATGGATATAAGTTTCTAATGTTAGACAGGCAAGTTTTGTAATTTTGGCTCCGGTCCATTCCCATGTAAAGGTGAGATTGCTTCGTGCATTACGTTCTTTAGTGCTGTGTTCTAACGAGTCTGTGCGTCTTAAGCAATGGGTCTGTCCCACTTACAGTGCTAATTCAGCTCCCTGCGTGTTGTGTGCCGAAGGATCCCAAAGCTCTCATTTACATTTTCTTAAAATGTCTAATTTTTAATTAAACACTAAAAGAGGAAACGTTTTTAGCTTCCTAAGAAACCTTACCCCTACTTTTGGTGTAAGCATATAATAAACTCAATGCTCAGCAATGATGATGTTTAAGAAATATAATAAGAAAAAGGAAATTACATTATATAGTTTCATTACAAAGAATATCCAATACAAGTATCGGTTTAAAGCAGTCAACATGATATCTGGACCTGTGGACTTTCAACAATTAAATTAGTGTGCAGAAACCCAGTATCTATCTTACGCAGCCATCTGAGATTCTGCTGGGCAAATATGGCAAGATATATCAACTCAAGTTAAAATTGGCTAAAACTTGCTCTCTTGAAATCTGTAGCATTATGTGGGCCAGAGTGATCTTTAGTTTAACACTGAAAATAATACTGGAATAGATTACCCCAAGGGATGCGAAGTGTTCTCCACCCTTTTGAGTCCTTGAATCAGTACTGAACGCCTTTCTGAAAGCAATGCTCTAGATAAGCCCAAAACTACGCAGTTAGTTGCAAGAATTTTTGTACAAAATCACTGACTTAAGTTGTAGAAGAGGTTACGCTGGACAGTCAGTGGGTCCTTCTGTCTCTAAAGTCTGTGGCTCCAAGAGCATGCACAGCAGAAGATGCTAGGAGTAGGCTCCCTGGTCTGCGTGAGTGGCAGCTGCAAGTGGGGGCCTGCATTTGCAAGAATGCAAGGACTTGCCAAATATTTGTATCCCATGGGGTACAATACAAGCTAAAGGTTGTCAAAGGGTTGACAACTCTTTTTTCTTTTTTTTTTCCCCCATACTGACTAAAGTGGTGAGAAAGATGAACTTTTCTGACTACGTGCTATGTTCTGTGCTTCTGCTGGCCCTGCGCATGCAAAGGTACTTAACCTCCCTCTGTCTCTGGAGCCTTCTTGCCCATGCCAAAATCTTCCAAACACAATTTAACCCTTGATCAGCAAGTTGTCTCTCACTCAAAGAAGATGTTAGCAAGCTGGCTGGCATCCAAGAAAGCCAAATCCTGTTGACAGAATATCCTGCAGCTGTGTGCAGAGCACACCATTACCAATTAGGATAACAGGGCTTTGGGAAAGTTTTTATCTATGTAGACCAATTGTCCCTACAGTCAGTAATGACCAAATATGAATTCTACTTTGTACTGAATGGACGGAGATGTGAAAAAATTAAAATTATCTAACATAATTTTGTGACTTAAATGAGAAGGGAAAAAACCATCAACAGTCAGGAAAGAACTGTCTTCAAACATGTACCTGTCCTCCCTCCGTTGCAAAAAAGTACTGATCTCTTTCTTTATTACACAGCTTGCCTTTATGTACTTTGAATGCATCTAAATAACTAAGAGATTTGGATATTTTCTTGATGTTGGTAAGGGTTCAGCTCTACAGGTATTTTTTCAGTGCCCCTAATTAAATCTAAAGCAGCTTTGTTCTGCACTCTTTGTGGAGCCCTAGACACGCTGATTTTTTCTCATGGGACTCCTTAATCAGCNAGAGATGTGTCAGATTCTGAGCTGGTTAAAGTGCTCTTTTCACCTCTACTTCCACTAAACCGATACTTCGCTTGGATATTCTTTGTAATGGAGTAGTATAAGGCAATTTCCTTTCTCTTTCCGTATTTGTTAAACGTAATTCTTGTGATTGTGTTTCGGTTATGTACGTGCATCGAAAGTAGGGGCAAGAGTTCTTAAGAAGCTAAAAATACTCCATAAAATGATCTCAGTAGGAGGGAGATTATCAAATTGAGGAAAAAGTATAGCGAATTAAGACATGAACTACTGTAAGGCCATGTTAATAGTTACTTGGTTTTCCAGAGTACATGGAGTATCCTAAATTCTCTGAAAAAAAACCCCCAAAGTGTACCTCAGCAAGGCCTCACTTGGCTGTTCTCTTCTCACTTCCTTACAGTTGAATTCAGCCCTTTTATAACATAGTAAATTTGACTTTAAATCAATTTAGGGAGGAGCATAGAGAAATAATACTTAAAATTGGAATTTTAAAAAGGATTTGTAAGAATTTGGGAACCCTAATTCTTCTGGGAATAGATGCCTATCATCATCTTGACATAGCAAAATTATGCGCCCTTAGGCTATGAATTTCAAATACACCTTAATCTTCCAGTAGTCTGGTATACAAATAAAGATGTTTCTGTAGCAATTCTAATTTCAGGAAAAGGACAAAATGCTAACTGAATATGATCAGAGTGTTACAAAGATTAAGGTGATGCGCATTATCTAAGAGGGTGCTAGGATGTAATACTAGGTGTTTCTCCCCAGCTTTTCAATAAAAAATACACGGAGGAAAAAACACGCCCATGTAACAAGTCTTCATTGACCTTACCAATGCTTTTGATGCTATTAGACTTCGAGCTCTGTGCAAACTGTTGGCAATATTTCCAAACTCCTGGATGTCCAGAAAAGTTTGTGAAATTATTAGTCATCTGCACAATGGTGTGCTGGATAGAGGCTGTGGCTGGCACTCTGTTGGATCCATTTGTAATAGCAAAAGGAGTCAAGCAAAGGTATATTTTGGCACAGACTGTTCTTTGGACTGTTCTTTGTAGTAATGATTGATGATGCCACTAGAGACATGATGCCAGGAATATT